>BLSH010384348.1:209858-222216 GCA_018402905.1 Glandirana rugosa | reverse complement strand
CCTGTTATTATAGGTCTATCTTTTAAGAGTTCCTCCCGATCAACTTTTTCCACTGTGGACACTGTCTGCTCCAACATCTCACGTCCATAACCTTTATCTAAGAACCTCGATGTAAGTGTTTTTGCTTGTTTGTGAAATAGGTCTATTTTGCTACAATTTCTCCTTAATCTAAGGTATTGGCTCTTAGGGACTGCGTCTAGCCAAGCTTTATAATGACAACTATCTCTAGGAATGTATGAATTCCTGTCAGTGGTTTTAAAGTGTGTGGCCGTTTGTAGCTGTCCACCTTCAACCCAAATTTTGAGGTCAAGGAAGTTGATTGTCTCCAAACTGGCCTCGTATTTGAATTCAATACCCCTTTCATTGGAATTCAACTCCAACATAAAGGTGTCAAGCGTTTCACGTGGGCCATCCCATAGGAGGATGCGTGAAACGCTTGAGTTGAATTCCAATGAAAGGGGTATTGAATTCAAATACGAGGCCAGTTTGGAGACAATCAACTTCCTTGACCTCAAAATTTGGGTTGAAGGTGGACAGCTACAAACCATGTTTCTGGGGATAGATGTACTAAAAATGCATTGGAGAGGTGGTGCTAAGAGGAGAGAGATTTCGAAACTCGAAATGAATTGGATATTTAAGATACAAAGTTTGAGACCCAAAGGGTTAAACGCAGATGTGGAACTTAATGCGTTTATTGATAATTCATAACGGTTTTGAGTTTCACTAATGTTGAATGTCAATATTCTGATTATGTGAGGAATTTTTGCTTTTTTATACTGACGTTGATTTTATTTTATTTTTCAATTATCTATGTTGGAACATGTAATTTTGATATATATTTTTATATTTAGCTGTTTCTGCCAAATAAGTGTTTTGAATGGATATGGTGTGGATCTTGTCTCTCATCTTAATACCGCCTGAGATGTGAGACTCGGACTCCCCATTTTTTCTATTTCCTATTTACGTGTAACTATTACCATTCCCGTTTAAGCTGATCAATACAGCTAGATGGAATTGGGAAAGTTGTGCTTCCCTGGCCCATCCCTGGCCTAATGCCTTGTTTAACCACGAGATTGCCATATGAATCATACTGGTTTGACAAGCTAGTATTGATAATGGCTGCCGTCCAGGGAGAGGCTTGGAACGCATACAGGAGCTATTTAAGTGGTGACTCAGAGCGTCGCCCGTGCCCCAGGAAGACGTCACATATGACGAAACATGTAGGGCGGAGCCATGCGCTGACGTCACCACGCCCCTTGTGATTCTGATACGGACGGGAACAAGCTCTTTTTTATGCCGGCTGATTTTAACTACTTTCTACGCTTGTGTTTGCTTTTACGTTTGTGAGTACCTTTTGATTCCTTTTTTATAATAAACCCATAAGTACGGTATCACACTATGTGGATTTTTGCTTCATTATATACCATCGGGCAATGCACTGAGGGAACAGTGTGAGACCAGAGGGTGAAACCCGGGATTGCGTCCCTAGTGACCGGAGTGAAGGCTGCCAAACATCATATACCCCGCAGAGGGTTATATCTGCAGGCCTTTTTGACCTCACTAGAGATAGGGGGTCACATCATCTGGTAAGGGCATTACCTTACTTTTGTCACCCGCAGTGTTTACTCAAGGTGGTGGTGGACATTAGAGTTGAATTTTTTGATGATTTATGCACATCATTTATTCTGAAATATCTCCACGTGGATCTTGACTGATCAAGGATTCAACAAACAGAGACATTTTGGATGCACTTTCAATATTGTTTATTTCTTCACATATAAGTTTGTTTGCTTATTGATTTAATATCACTAGTTTTTGATGTTTTTTATATACAAATGTATATAACCTAGGTGGTGGGTTTGATTTTCATTATCATCACCAGTTAGGTATACTTTCCAATTACCTGTTATTGGGAGGGAGAGTAGACCCACCTGCATTTGGTTTGTTAACACTCCGATACTTAGCGCAACATTTTTTCTTTTTATTACTATTGTTATTGCTGTGATTGGCTACAGCAATCACATGGTACTATGTGATTACAGTGATCGATCACAGAGATCACAATGGTAATCAAGCTGATGAATGAAAGCCATTAATGACAGTTTATTTACATGTTATTATGGGATCGCTGTGATTGGTCATAGCAATCACATGACTCCTGGGCCACTTGCAGAGGCCAGGTACTGAGAATGGTGATCCGCTGTGTCCACTGGACTCAACGGCCACAAGATTGAGCCACTGCACTCATCAGGGGGTGTGTACAAAGTGCATGACAAGGAGAAGGTCCATGGACACCCTACCAGATCTAGAGAACCATCCCATGACTTTTAGTCCATTGACATCTGCCACTCCATATAGAGCAATATATGGTCCAGTCAGGTCTACCTGAAAAACTGACAGATCGGTCCGTCAGTGTAAAAGGAGCCTTTAGGATTGGGTATTCAAGGTGAGCACAGCTTCACCTAATTTTCATTGGACGTTTGCTTTCCTCTACTTTTTTGTAATGCAACAAAATAAAATTGTATTGTGGGAAAAGCAGTTGAAGCAGACCTTCTTCTGCTTTGTTGTCCCTTCCTTTTACACAACTGCAAAAAAGGAAAACAAAATACACAATTAACACACAAATATTTTTTTTAAATGTATGTTTGTCTGGCATTCCTGCACATGTGCAAGATCTCACAAGCTGATGATTTCTATATCATGCATACCAATAGGCAATTTGTGAGATCTTGAGCATGAGCAGAAATGCCATGGAGAACTGCCAGGTCTCATAAACCCTGTGACGTGTCTGTGCATGTGCTGGATTTTAATTCAAGATGGAACTGGAGTCGAAGAACAGTGTAGGGAGAGCTTTCCCTGCCAGCAAGATAAGGCTGGACTACACAGACTAGTAAGTATGTTTTTTTTTTAATTTTTATACAGGGTACAGTTGTGAGGTTTCCAATTGTTGTGCAAACTGCAAAATTGGAAACAGAGCCTGAATATACCATGAGCAAATAGAGATGCTCCTATGTCCATTCTGTATTTAACCTCAAGCTATGCATACAAAAATGTTTTAAAATACAGTAACACCATTACATATATAAAACTAAACTCTTTACACATTTACCTAAACTTTGGTGAAAAAAAAACTTTACACTCCCTTTAACCACTACATTTTTCCTTCTTTATTTTTATTTTTATTTTATGTAGCATTTTATAACATATTCGTTTATAGAATGCATGGAAAAAATGCACATCAAAAACTATTAGGTACTCTGCTGACAGTGTCTGCAATATCTATCTGTTTTCTTTGGATATATGTCACAGGCAATTCATATTTCTGAACACTTCACCGTGTTCTGTCATCAATGCCTTTTGTCTTTTTAAAGGCTGTTTGTACTTACTGCAGTCTTTGCTGGTTGACTAAAGTCTGTGATGTTTAAGTCATGGCAGGCCTATACTGTCTGTAACTACAAGACAGCTATACCATGTTGTTTTATATCTTTACGTTATGCAGGACTCAACTCTATTAAAGCGTATGTACTGTATAGACATGTTTTTTCTTTTAATTTTGGATTAAGATAGAAGAGGTTAAAATCCCTATCAGGTTATAATACCAGATAGGAGGAAGAGAAAAGATTTCTTCTGGAGGCTATAACTGCAAACTTTAATGGTACCGTACACATAGTAAATAGAAACTTATTTATAAAAAATATATACATTTTAATTACAAAATATCATCTTGAAAAAAACATTACATAAATAGATAAAATGCACATAGGGCGAAGATCAAATATCTATGCATTTTTGATCATGGTGAATACTAATGTACTTGTCTGCAAACTCAACATGTTTCGCGGACTACAGATGTAACGCTGCTTCTTCAAGAGTCTTTTAAGCAGAGAGATGTACATTAGATGTCGGTGTCGCACTATAGGCAATAAACAATAGAAAAAATCACATTAGGTAACAATTACAATTACAGAAATCATTGTACATAAATATAAATCTCCACTTAAGGAGAAACACACCATATATTGCATATATTGATATTGTTTTTATGCATTGGCCACCCCAATGGACCCCCTTACCCATGATGCAGCCACATACACAGCTTATGGGAGAGAGTGTCAGCCCCGGGGGGTGTGGAAATGCCCAGCAGGCAACAGAACAAAGGCAAATCTGAATTCAAAATATACATATATATATATCTTTAGAGTAGATAGGTGCCAGTTGGTAGGATTATTTGACACCTATTCAAAATTGGATCGATCAACTAGTTAGAAAAAGTATGTACATAGATCCACTACCCTATGCATTGCGGTCTGATTTTAATATATTTCTAAAGTGAGCAGTTCATAGCGCCATATTTGTGCTCAGTTATTGATATTGCTGGTATGTATAAGCATATATCCACCGTAAGTGACAATATGTCCTAACACCTTGATGGGTCCCATTAGGCCGCAAGGGGGTACAAAGATGTAGGGGGGGGTAAGGGGGGAGGGTAGCACAAATGACTATCAAATAGAAACCAAAGTTATGCATACATGATTACCAGCTAAAATAAGCTGATGAGAACACGAACATAACGAAATTGTTTCATAAAGATATGAAGGGTTGGAGTTACTCCAAATCCCTATCAGGTTCGTTTTTGCTGTTTGTGTCCCAATGTGTAGATTTCACTTTAGTCTCTTTCCCCAAATTGAAGGTAATTTCCTATCTTAGGCAGTTGTCATTAGAACAAATGTTTCCTTTGGATGATTTATCCTCACCTCTGGCTCTTATAACAAATCTAAAATGTAAAATTTCCCCTCACTTGTTCACTTTCGTCTCAGTAACAATGGTCCCCAAGACAAATAAATCTTCTTGGTGAGGACACAGATCTCAAAAAGGAAATAACATAGGATCTAATCCCTCCTCATTTTGCAAAAATAAAAAAAAGTAAAGTTGCCTTTGCATACCCTTTAACCACTTACCGATCCACCCATAATAATTTTACTTTGGGTGGGCAGCACGTACAAGCACAATCATGTACCTGCATGTCGGGAGCTGAAAATGCCCCCTGAGTGTGCAGCCACACACTCCCATGACTGCTGTGTCCATCGGACACAGCAAATCACAGTGCTTGATACCTGGCTGTAATGAGCAGCCGGGGTATTATGTGATCGCTATGACCAGTAATAGCAATCACATGATAACAATGTAAACAAATTGTCATGAATGGATTTCCATTCATGAACAGCTTGCTTACAGTTGCAATTTGTGCTTGGCCCACAGCAATCACATGGTACCTGACTACCTGTACCATGTGATTAGCTGTAGCAATCACAGATCACAGTCATAAGTTGCTGTATTGCTGCAATGGTAAAAGTATGTAGAAGAAAGTGTGGAAAAAAATTATTAAAACGTATTTCTTAATTTTCATAAAAATCGAGACAAAAATTACAACTTGCCTCTTCCCAAAAGTGGTAATTTGAGGGTTATTTGTACTGTCTTGGCATTTTAACCACTTGCTTACTGGGCACTTAAAAGCCCATCTTGCCCAGGTAAATTTTCAGTTTTCAGTGCTGTCACTCTTTGAATGACAATTGCGTGGTCGTGCGACGTTGTACTCAAACAAAATTGACATCCTTTTTTTCCCCACAAATAGAGCTTTCTTTTGGTGGTATTTGATCACCTTTGCAATTTTTATTTTTTGTGCTATAAATAAAAAGAGCGACAATTTTGAAAAAAAAAAATAATATTTTTTACTTTTTGCTATAATTAATATCCAAAAAAAAAAACAAACATTCATCAGTTTTGGTTGATATATATTCTTCTACATATTTTTGGTAAAAAAAATTGCAATAGGCGTATATTGATTGGGTTGCGCAAATGTTTTGGTGTCTACAAACTATGGGAATGGATTTATGGAGTTTTTATTATTTTATTTTTTTACTAGTAATGGGGGCAATCTGTGATTTTTATTATGACTGCGACATTGTGGCGGACATGTCAGACATTTTTGACACTTTTTTGGGACCAATGACATTTATACAGCGATCAGAAATTTAAATATCCACTGATTACTGAATAAATGTCACTGCCAGGGAAAGGGGTTAACACTAAGGGGGCAATCAAGGGGTTAACTGTGCTCCCTCACTGTGTTCCAACTGTGTGGGGGCTGGGCTGGGAGGGACATAACAGATCTCACTGATCCCGATCACAGGGATCAGTAGATCTGTCATGTCCCCCTCACAGAACGGGAAACCAGCATGTTTACATTTGCGGTCCCACCTCCTAGCTCTCTGTTAGATGATTGTGGGTCTCCGTGGGGAAGATACCCGCTCTCTAAATTTTTTTTTTTTTAACAGTATGAAGTTTATTGATATATATAAAGTTCCATAAAAAGGATTCAACATATCAATCATCAATTCAGAACAGATAAACCTTCGTTGCATACAGTAATCATCTATCGAACTGGTTCATATGTAAATATCTGTTGCATTATCTCTGCATGTAATATCTTATATAATCCACTTATAGAGTTTGATATTGATATTAACAGCTCAAATATCTAGTAAAACTATGTTGAGAAAGAAAAAAGAAGAGAGGAAAGAGAAAGAAAGGGGAAAATAGAATGTAAGGATAAGAAGTTTAAAGTTTGCAAGGATTCCAGAAGTTTGCCACGGACCTTTTTCACTTAACCCGTAACGTTCGTCACACCGAGGACACCAGGTCTTGAAATTTATCAGAATACTTGAACATGGTCTCCACAATTAATTACATTTTTCAGTGTTTTCTGTTGCTATGGCCCTTATTTCCTCCATTTGGTAAATATTTTGTGTTTGTGTAAGCCATTCTGGTATTGTAGGAACCCTAGTTGACTTCCAATGTCTCGGAATCAGGTCCCTGGCTGCCGTGAGGAGGAACCTGGTTATAGAGCGTTTGTATTTTTTCATTGTACAGTTTGATATTTGGAGAAGGCAGCAGGTCATGTCCAGATGTATATCCGTTTCTGTTATTTGCTTAATAATTCTGCATGCCTGTTTCCAGAAAGTTTGAATCATACTGCAACTTCACCAAATGTGGAGTAAGTCGCCTTTTTCTTTTCCACATCTCCAGCAGAGATCGGAAGCCAACGGGTACCATTTATGTATTTTTGCAGGTGTATTATACCAGTTTGTCAGCACCTTATATGCAGTCTCTTGACTATGTGTATTATTCAAGCTTTTGTGTGCAAACACGCATGCATGTAGCCATTAATCGTCTGTAAATGTGGTGTCTGTCGTCTTTTCAAAAAAGTGCCTGATCTTATCCTGATCATTATGTGTTTCTTATGATCATTATGTGTTTCTGACTGGAGCCATGTGTAAACTAAAGAGATCATCCCCTCCACTCCCCCAGCCGCTAAACACAGCTGCTCCAGCGGAGAGGGCGATCCACCAAAACTTTTACGTCTGCGAGGGTGGTTAAGGAAACTATGGATCTGTTGATATTCCCAACAAGATCCTTCCGTCCCTCCTCTTGGTTAAATTCTGCTCGTGTTTTTATTCTGCCTCTTATAAAGCCATGGGTAGCTAAGAATTGTTTTTTATCTCCCCCTTCTGTTCCTTGAAAGAAACGTATTTCAAAACCTGGTGTAAATTCCGGGTTAGAGCTTAAAGGAGTAAGGGGACCTGGGGTGGAGAATAGTGTCTTGTTCTTGCTTAGTTTATGAGCTATCTGTAGTGTGGTTCCTATAACCGGGTGATTTTTCAGTTGATTAGGACATGCTTCCCTAGATATCCATGGCGTAAAGGTGACAGGTATGGGTCCCACAACGTTCTCCATGCCCACCCAATATTTATTTTCTGCATGACAGCTCCAATCCACAATGTGTGCTAGATGTGTGGCCATATGGTAGTGTTTGAAATCAGGGAATCCCATGCCCCCCTCTTGTTTGGCTCTAGTCAGAAGTCGCAAGTTTATCCGTGCAGATTTTGAGGCCCATAGGAAACGTCTGATCAGTGAATTAAGTTTCTGGAAGAAGTGTGAGGGTATCCTAATTGGTAATGTCTGAAAAAAATACAAAACTCTGGGTAATATCGTCATCTTAATTATTGCCGCCCTGCCAAACCACGAAAAATACTTCAATGTCCAACTTTCCAAGTCTTTCTTTATGTTGAGCAGTAGGGGTTTAAAATTTGTCTCATAAAGTGTGTTTAAATTGGGAGTGAGCCATATCCTGAGGTATTTGATTGTTTTTTTCCCCCCATTTAAATGTGCAATTGTCTTTTATATGCTTTAATTCTTTCTCATGTAATGTCAGGTTCAGTGCTTCAGACTCTTTATAATTTATCTTAAAATTAGATAAGTATCCATATGTCTGAAATACTTTCATTAGGTTGGGTATAGTAGTGTGTGGATGTGAGACAAATATTAGCAGATCATCTGCATATGCCGCGATTTTATAGTCCCTTTGGTCTCCCTTAAATCCATGTATCGATTGGTTATTGTTTATTGTTCGTATTAGCGGTTCTAACGTAAGAATAAAGAGCAAAGGTGACAGAGGACAACCCTGTCTTGTGCCGTTACGTATTCTCACTGTGTCCGTCAATGTGCCATTGACTTTTACCCTCGCTGTGGGATTGCTGTAGAGCGTCGCTATCCATGTGAGCATATGCGGTTTAAGACCAATGTGGGAGCAAGTTGCTAGGAGAAAGTCCCATGACACCCGTCAAAGGCCTTCTCCGCATCTGTAGAGAGTATCATACCCTCTAGGTTCTCCGCGTGCGCCTTATGAATCAAGTGCAAAGTCTTTGTGACATTATCTCTGGCCTCTCGGCCTGGCATGAAGCCTACTTGTTCTGGTCCAATCAGCCGCTGTAACAGTGGCCGCAGCCGAGTGGCCAGAACCTTAGTAAATAATTTCAGGTCAATGTTTAAGAGCAAAATTGGCCTATAATTAGCACAGTCTGTCGGGTCTTTGCCCGGTTTGGGTAGGACCGTGATATGAGCCCCTAAAAACTCAATGAGAACCTCCCCTTTTAAAGAGTTCAGAGCTTTTGACAAGTGCGGGGTTAGAAGTGCAGAGTAGGTTTTATAATACAGTGCTGTGTAACCATCTGGTCCTGGACTTTTCCCAGGTTTAAGAGCTTTAATTGCCTGTGCGAGTTCATTCTCTGTTATGGGTAGTTCCATTTGTTCAGTGTCCTCATCAGAGAGACCACTCTCTCTGAGGAATTGTGTAATTATTTGTGCTTTAGGCCCCACCAATTCCATTGGTTTGTGTGGTTGGGGGATGTTATACAGCACTGTATAGTAATCATAAAACATTTGGGCTATTTTCTTTGTGTCGTGTGTCAAGGGGTTTGTGTCTGATTTCATAGCTATGATGTTGGTGGATAGCATTGTTTCTTTTAAAGTCCTGGCGAGAAATTTTCCAGATTTGTCCCCATTTTCATAAAAAAATCCCTTCCTAAGAAATAAAATCCTTTTGGCTTTTAAATCTAGTGTGGTCTGTAACTGTCTCCGTAATTCCAATAGTTCTTTCGCCACCTCTGATGCCAGGGATTGTTTGTGTTTCTCTTCTAAGGACCTTATTTTGCCCACTAAATCATCTATTTCTCGTGTGTTTTCCCGTTTCTTCTTGGCTCCAAGTTTAATGAGTTCACCCCTGACCACACATTTATGTGCCGTCGATGTCGTTAATGGCGAGGTGTCTGCCGTTGCATTTTCTTTAAAATAGGTTTGTATTGTCTGGTGAATATGTGATTGGATTGTCGCGTCAGTCAATAATAGTGGGTTCAGTCTCCATGTAGGGTTTTTTGAATTTCAACTTGTGGTTTTAGTGTGAGCGAAATTGGGGCATGGTCAGAAAAAGATTTAATCCCTATTTTTGCCGAATCTAGGAGGGGTAGGTCTCTTTGTGATAGGAATACGTAGTCTATTCTTGTGTGTTTGTTATGTAATGAAGAGAAGTATGAAAAATCCCTTCCCGTGAGGTGGCACAACCGCCATGTATCTATCAATGTGAGGGAGTTTAACCTTTGTTTGATCCCTTTCAACTGTCTATATGGTAAGTTCGTTTTGCCATCAGATGTATCCTGGATGGGGTTCAACGCCATGTTAAAATCCCCCCCAAGTATGAGACACCCTTGTGAAAAGCTTTTTAGTTCTTTTGTGACCTTCCTGCAGAAGGTGCTCAGGGCTGTGTTGGGGAAGTAAATGTTTGCCAATGTGGCAGGCATCCCTTCCCATGTGCCTTTCAAAAACAAGTATCGTCCTTGTGTATCAGCTAGCTGTTGGGTTACTTCAAAATTAGCATGCCTGTGTAGCATTATAGAAACCCCTTTTGATTTGGAATTGGGGTTTGTAGAATGATACACCATGGGGAAGTATTTGTTGTGTATTCTCTGTATGGCCCCAGTTTTAAAATGTGTTTCTTGTAAGAAGACAATTTTTGGAGCTGCCTTCTTAAGTTCCCTTAGTAATGTGGTTCATTTTTCAGGAGTGTTTAAGCCCCTTACATTGTGGGAGATCAGCGAAGGATTCTTACCCAACTGTGAGTAGGCCATTTCGACGTAGTCCTGGTGTCCCAGTTAAACGATTCAGTAGCATCTTATCCAAGGGTAAGTGGCTCTTCGGGTCCTATATAGGAAAAGGAAAGAAGAAAGAAACAGAAGACTCGTAGAACAGAGAAATATAAAGAGAGAGAAAAGAGGATGTCAGAAGGTGTTGTTATATTCAAAGTATATTTGTTCTGTACCTTCCGTATGAATAAGAACAATCTAATCTCAATAAAGAGAGATCAGATGCAGGAGGTATAAAGTAACTGTCTCCTAGAGAGGAGAAACAATGTCCTCCCTAAGGAGATAACTATGCACTTCCCCACCGTCTAAGACCGAAGGGGAAGCTATCTGTGGAGGCAATGGGAGGCGGTCAACTGAAAGTGCTGTCTAATAATGCGACACTTATCAGTGATGGAAAGCACACAGAACATAAAAAAAAAGGATGTCCTAAAAATAGGTAATGTGTGTGATATCCAAACGTGATCAACAGGTCTTCCATTCACCTCCCACGGCCTTTAAGATGCATATGAAAAAGAAGAAATTCTGCGACTCTCACCGCCAAAAAACAAAAACTAAAAACATCTGACCATATAGGCCAAAAATTGCTAGAGCAAGATATTTAACATTTGCAATATCCGACCTTGAATAAGATGTTTGAATTCAAAACATAATACAACCTTAAATTCTTATTCACTCTGGCTATGGGGCTTCAGAAAAAAAAAAAGGTTTACACGTAGCCAACATTTCTTATATTCTGCAAGTCCAATCCAACTCAGAGCGCACACAGTTGTGTACCCTCCGAGCCACAGTGTGCCCCCCTGGTTCTACAAGAACATCACAACCATATGTCAACAAGTGTCTTCCATAGATAACGTGATTAACAACAATTATTGCAATATTGTGATGGGTATGCAGTTGGAGTGGCTGGACTCTAATATTTAGTTATTGGTAACTAAACTAAAAGGAAAAAAGAATATAAAACGATAAGAAAAATAATGGGTCCAGCATATAGTTGCCATTAAATTAGATTGTATGGAGAAATAAATCCCCATATGAGTCGCTAGATGTCTCCATAAGACAAGGAATGGAAATTAGTGCCTTGCTCCCTCCACAAGGCTATATGCCTATTCAGGCATTTGGTATGTTTCCTTCTGGCCTTGTATGGATGTATCAAGTATTTCATTCCATGGTCATAAAGATATCATCTTAGGTGTAGATGTCTATTATGAAAGGTCCACTTGCTTTTCGTCTCATATTTGACCCACAGCCTCAGTATATCATATGAGACCGGGGGTAAAAAAAGAGAGATGAAAAAAAAAAAGGGGAGAGATGAGATTCCAATATATTCATTTCAAGTAGAGTCTTGTCTGACGATTTTGGTGGTTTGGGACAGTTTGCCATATAGTGATCCTGATCGTTTGTTATACTTTGACTTTTTGGTCGAAGGTGGTTTAGAAGGAGAAGCTTGGGGTGTCTGAGTTGGGGTACGGGGTATGGTCCTCAAAGATCTCAGTGGCGTTGGGGCATGGGGTTGAGTCTGTGGGGTTCGAAGAGGAAGATTTGGTGGAAGCTGGTTTTTCAGTTTCATATTGTTTGCTAGTCCTAGTGATATACCGTTTGACAGGGTTTGGTGGTTTTAGCAGTCTGTTCTGAGATGAACTTTACTTATATAACCTTAGAGTAGAGAGGGGAAAAAAAAAAAGTAGAGAGAAAAAAATGGGGGCCAGAGTATACTATATGACTCCGACACCCAGTTTATACTCTGCTTTTCGTTCACCTGGAAAGTATTATCTGTAGATGTGGATTCTACTATAGAAATACTGGTACCTTACTTTATGAACTAT
>BLSH010384348.1:145062-179802 GCA_018402905.1 Glandirana rugosa | reverse complement strand
GTATGTGAAATCTCTAATTTCTGCTATCTGTCCTCAGAGCAACAGCACAGACAGCAGTAGTAAAGTAATCTATCTCAGGATGCAGGATCAGGTCTTAAAATGGCTAAAATCTGTCCCTCACGCCGTCAGCTACCTTTCCCTATACTAACCCAAGGAGCATGTGACTGCAGCACTGTGACTCCAGCTTATAAAGAGGCTGGGTCACATGATGCACCGGCCAATCACAGCCATGCCATTAGTAGGCATGGCTGTGATGGCTTCTAAGGGCAAACCAGTGAAACGCTTGTTGATTGGCTGCCCTGCAGCTTCTCAACACGTGGAGTAAAATAGCAGAACCCCGGACCGAACCCGAACGATTTTTGAAATGTCCGGGTCCGGGTCCGTGCCACGGACACCCTAAAGTTCGGTACGGACCCGAACGTTACAGTCCGGGTTCGCTCAACACTACTTGCAACCTCTGCAATGAATTGCTATGATTGATATTTATGTTGGGTCTCCATTTCGGATAACCTACAAACCCATGATTGAGTGATAACAGCTAGCACCAAAAGGTTTTCAATGCCCTCCTATTTCTATTTAGGCTTCAAAAGTCTGTCTTAAAAATGTAATATAGAATTTAATTAATTAATAATAAGGTAACAGAATAATAATAATAACAACGCAATAATAAAAAAAAATGTGGTAAAAAACATGTACACTTATCTCAAGTAGATAAATAACAGCTCCCAAGATCCTTATCTGACACTAATGATGGATTTTGGTGTAGACAATGCTTTATTAACCACTTGCCTACTGGGCACTTATACCTCCTTCCTGCCCAGACCAATTTTCAGCTTTCAGTGTCCTCACACTTTGAATGACAATTACTCAGTCATGTAACACTGTACCCATTTGCATCCTTTTGTCATTTTTCCACACAAATAGAGCTTTCCTTTAGTGGTATTTAAACACCACTGGGTTTTTATTTTTTGCACTATAAATTAAAAAAGGTGTCCTTTGAACATATAATTTTTTCCTCCAAGTTTTTGAAAAATGTGTAAGGAAAATGAAAACATTTTTTTTTTCTTGCACACAGTTGTCCATTTATAAGTTATTTCTAAAACATAGCATGTACACACAAAAATGACACCCCAAAATACATTCTGCTACTCCTCCTGAATATGGCAATACCACATGTGTGAGACTTTTACACAGCCTGGCCACATACAGAGGCCCGGCATGCAAGGAGCACTGTCAGGCATTCTAGGGGCATAAATTACAACATCTAATTTCCTGACTACCTTTTACGTTTTTGAAGATCCTTCATATTTCTAACACATAGCATGCACATACCAATAATTACCAAAATACATTCTGATGAGCAAAGAGTAAACAACAGATTACTTGTAGTTTTAGTAGTCCATAGTCAGTAAAGGCAGCAGGCAGAGATATTGTCAGCACAGCCAAATTATTGCTCCAGGTATTAGGCAGAAACATGGTCCATAGTACAAGTAGCAGGCAGAGGTGTGGTCAGTTCATGTGGCAGGCAGAGACATGATGTCAGTAAGTCAGCAGCAGGCAAAAAATATCTGGCTTAGGACCTCAGTCAGGAAATAAAGGGGACAGGGGTAGAGGCTTCTCTCACCCAAATCTCTTTGATGCCTCCAGTCTCCAGACCATAATCCGGGAATTACAAAACCTGGATGAAAACCAAAAAATTAGTTTTCTACATCGATCCAAGCGGCAGGCAAAAAACATGGTCAATAAACAGTCCAGGGTCTGTTCCAGAGCAAGCAGAGGTATGGTTTAGGCAGCAGGCAGAAGCATGGTCGAATAACAGGCCAGGGTCAGTTCCAGAGCAGGCAGAGGTATGTACAGTTTAGAGGGCAGGCAGAGGCATGGTCAAACTGGAGACAATAATAAGTGGTGTCTCCTATGACTACTCCTCTGGAGCACACCCAGCATTTCCTTTGAGGTCTTTGGCCTATTTCACAGGGAGAGACTTTTTCAGGAAAATTACATTCATGGAGTCTGCTTATTACATCTGATCAAATGCTTTCTGGTGGGCTATTCAGGTACATAAGGGCAGGGACAATTTCCTCTTGATAGCCAAGGAAAGATATGGTATCCAGCGCTTCGTTGGCTTTGCCAATTTCTACAGGAATTTTATAAAAGGGTTCTCGGCCATTATTGCACCAATCACACAGCTCACCAAGATGAACACACCATTCTGATGAACTAAGGAAGCCCAAGAAGCCTTTGAGACTCTAAAAGGTCTGTTTATGTCAGCAGTCAGCACCTGTCTTAAAGCACCCTGATCCTGCTTTGCCTTTTGTCCTGGAGTTGGACGCTTCAGAGGTTGCGGTAGGGGCAGTACTATCTCAAAGACAGGGGGCTAAGGCCTCCCTACATCCGGTGGTGTTCTTCTCCCGCAAACTATCCATACCAGAGAGGAACTATCATGTGGGAGACCATGAGCTGTTGGCCATCAAAGCCGTCCTGGAAGAGTGGCGCTATTTGCTAGAAGGAGCCAGGCATCCCACCTTGATTTACACTGACCACAAAAACCTTGAGTATCTCAGAGCAGCAAAAAGATTGAGACCACGCCAAGCCCGATGGGGGCTCTTCTTTTCTCGCTTCCTCTTCCACGTCACGTACAGGCCTGGGTCGAAGAATATTAGGCCAGATGCCTTGTCTCGAATGTTCCGCAAACCTGGTGACTCTACAGCTCCTGATACTATCCTTCACCCCAGGAACTTTCTGCTAACACAAGGGGATCTGCTGTCTCAAATTAGACAGCCAAAACTCCCCGACCAACTGATCCTAACCTGCACATGAGAGATGGACTACTTTGGCACAGCAACAGGCTTTTCATACCCGAAGATCAGCGTCTATCCATTCTTTCTTCCTGTCATGACCACAAGCTGGCAGGACATTTCGGAGCCTGTAAAACTTCTGAACTCCTTCTGCGCTCTTTTTGGTGGCTACGAGCAGACGAGGACTGTAAAAAATATGTGAGCTCATGCCTCACTTGTGCTCAGAGCAAGAGTAGCAAAGCTAAGTCGTGGGGTCTGCTGAAACCACTTCCTGTACCCAAGCGAGCATGGTCCATGATCTCCATGGACTTCATTGTCGAGCTACCACCATCCCAGGGCTATTCCACTATTTTCGTAGTAGTGGACCGGTTCACCAACATGACCCATTTCCTGCCCATGAAGGGTACTATGTCTGCTGCTGAAATGGCAGAAATATTCATTCGGGAGATAGTCAAGCTCCATGGAATCCCCACAAGCATTGTGTCCGACCATGGAGTTCAATTCACATCCAGGTTCTGGAAAGCTCTGTGTGCTGCTCTTGATATTGAACTTGCGTTTTCATCAGACTGCCATCCACAGACAAATGGTCAGACTGAGAGGACCAACCAAACACTTGAACAGTACCTCCGCTGCTTTTCCTCATTTTCGCAAAATGACTGGGTCTCTCTGCTACCGTTGGCTGAATTTGCTTTCAACAACACCATCCATTCAGCCACCAAGCAGACTCCTTTTCTGGCCAACTACGGCTTTCACCCAAAATTTATGCCTATCTACAACCTCGAAAGTATTGTGCCCGCGGCACAGGAAACAATTACATTTTTGGAAGAGAAGAACAAACGCCTACAGGAAACCTTGGCCTAGACTCAGGAACATGGCAAGGAAACTTTTGACAAAGGGAGACGGGGAGAGTTGGAATTACAACCTGGGGAACAAGTCTGGCTTGCCACGAGGAACCTGAAGTTGACCTGCCCATCAAAGAAATTGGGACCCAGGTTTATTGGACCTTTTCGGGTGAGGAGGAAGATTAACAGGGTGGCCTACGAACTGGAACTTCCATCCTCTCTACATGTTCATCCAGTCTTCCACATGTCCTTATTGAAACCCGTGGTCCCAGACCCCTTTCCGGGGTGGTAGACAGGTCCGCCAGGTCCAGTTATGATAGATGGCGAAGAGGAGTTTGAGGTGGAGTTCATCCTGGGCTGCAGGAAAAAGGGTAGTTCCATCCAGTATCTGGTGAATTGAAAGGGCTATGACCCAGAAGAAAACTCTTGGGAGCCTGAAGCCAACATCTACGCGGATAAGCTTATCCAATTAAGGATAACTATCTTGCCAAGTTTGCCCAGTTGGACTGTCCCTTGGGGGGGCAATGTAAGGAATCATGTGTGGCCACCGGAATGCCTGTGTGCGTAGTGTGTGCGCTCGTCCATGCTCGTTTGCGCGCGCTTGTGCGTGCGTGCGCGCGCGCGCCTGTGCACCGGCATTGGTGCCAGAACGGCCATTTAAGCGGACAGCACCCGGCAACCAGTGCTGTCCATTCTACAGCATTTGGTGTACCTGAACTCCCTGTTTACTTGCTACCTGTATCTGTTCCTGTGACCTGGCTTGTCTTGACCCTGTTTAATCTCCATCTGCACCGACCCCGGCTTCCACGACCACCCTTCTGCCTGCTCCTTTGTACCTGCCAGTCCATTGATGAACTTTGCTCGTACCTGACTATTCTCCTGCCTGCTCCTCCTGTACTGCACCACCCGCCGGTTGCCGACCCAGCCTGTACCACCATTCTTCTGAACAGCACGAGTCCGGAAGCATCACTTCAATTGTCACCGGTGACCAGCTCAACTCTTGTGCCATTCTCACTCCTGAACCACCTGTCTGCTCTACCACGGGTTCTTGAATCAGGGTCGCAAGAGAGGTTACCCCTGCATAAGTCAGACTCCATCACCAGGCACGTGACAGTAAGTTTGTCTTGTGGCAAGGTAGGGTTGGATCATTTGATAATTGAAGTCGACTTCCCCCATGAACAAATTGTAATCGTGGACACATGCTGGTTTCTGGATTGGGCCATTCCTTCCAGGGATTTCCACACAGGTGTTGTTGTGGATTGAAGACAGCATGTAGAGATCTCTTTTGTCCCTCCACTTCATATCCAGAATTTTCTCATTCCACAAACTTGCCAATTCCTCTCTTCTTAGTTTCATGTTAATGAGCCTTTGAGGAAAACCCTTTCTATTAGCTCTAACAGTGCCACATGCTGGAGACTTCTTCCGGTGAAGATTGTGGAGAAGTGACAAACAGGTGTATAAGTTATCCACATAGAAGTGCTAACCTTTTTCAAGGAGTGGGAATATGAGGTCCCAAATGACTTTTCCGCTTGTACCTATGTAGTCTGGGCATTTAGGGGGATGCGGTTGGGTGTCCTTTCCTTCATACACCCAGAAAGCATAGGTGTTCCCCGTGGCTCTTTGAATAATTTGTACATTTTCACCCCATATCAGGCCCTTGTGCTGGGTTGAATTGCTTGATGCCCAGCCTGCCGGTAAAGTGGATAAGCGACTCATTCACACAGATATTTTGTCTGGGATAAATAATTGGGCACATTTTTCAGAATTTTTTTTTTTAGAAATTACCAAATTTTATACAACTTGCTATATGCTGGGTCATTTCAGGAAGGGCACTGGGTACTATCATTATAATGGAAGAATCACATAATCATCAAATACCTTGTTCTGGCCATTGCTACTGAGTACATCAACATGTGGTGGGTGGACCAGTATGAGGGTAACTAATTTTTTTTGGTGAGTCCCATATTGAATGTGAGGCCCAAAAAAACTTGAACTCCTCCATTGTTAAGACTCTCCATTAATAGGGTCGGGAATAATATGACGTTGGGTTGCTCGATATAGATTGTTAGGCAAAAAGGTTGCACTGGGCCATAATTGAAGATAATAAGTCATTGGTGAAAACAAAATGAAAAAATCTATGGGGCAAAATTTTCCGTATTCACCTGGACACCTGGCTGGACACTGGACAGTAAGGAAGGAGGAAGCCACCGAAGGTTTTTAAGGGCATATGGAAGGCTGGCATGGGTCCTAAACCTTTGGGGCTGAAGTGACACCCCACTAGTACCTGGCCTTTCTTGCAGAGGTACTCCAATTCTGGTGAATGCCACTGCGCTACTAGTGGATGATGCTGCACTAATGGTGGATGGCAAAATGCTGCTGGTGGATGTCACTGCTCTACTTGTGGTTGCCTGCTCTATTCCAGAATGCCTTTGTTTGGTGGGCACACTATCCTCCTCCTCTTAACCTGTAAGTGTCTCACTGCTTAACACTGGCTCATAATCAAAATCAGAAGCAGAAGCAAAATCTGACACAGAAAGCTCCCCACTGCTCATTTCGGCCGCACTTAGAATTTGGAATGCCTCCTCACTTGTAATAAATGTTTTTGACATGGTTGTAACTGTGGTGACACTGGTGAGCCTGCACTGATGAAGCTGCACAGATGGGTGCTGATGAGCCTGCCCAGATGGGTGCTGATGGGTTCTGATGAGCCTGCACAGATGGGTGCTGATGAGCCTGCACTGATTGGTGCTGATATGTTGAGGCTGCACTGGTATGCACTGCACATATGGTGATGCACTGATCAGCTACACTGATATCCACTGATGAGGCTCCACTGAAGAGGCAGTATTAATAAGCAGCACTGATAAGCAGCACTGATGAGCGATACTGATCAGCTACACTGATGTGCACTGATGGGCGCTGATGTAAACTGATGTGAACTGATGGGAGTTGATGTACACTGATGGACAGTGATATTCACTGATGCATGTTGATGTACACTGATGGGCGTTGATGTACACTGATGGCCCCAATGTGTGCTGATGGGCATTGATGTACAATGATGGGCGACAATTTGCGTAGATGGGCATTGATGTACACTGATGGGCACTGATGGGCATTGATGTACACTGATGGATGCCAATGTGCACTGATGGGCGTTGATGTACACTGATAGGCATTGAAGTACACTGGCAGGCACATACGGTGGGCACTGATGAGTGCTGATGAGGTTCCACAGATTAAGCAGCACTGATAAGCAGCACTGATGAGGCAGCTAGCACTGATGGGCACTGGGACACTGAATGGGCACTATGACACTGAATGGGCACATAGAGAATGCCATAGAGAACACAGCAAAAGGCTCTCTGAGCTGGAGGGCCGCATGTCAGAGATAGAGGACGAGATTTAAGGCTCTTTCAATAATGACAAAGAACTCAAGCAGGTACAACAATTTATTTGTGACAAATTAGACGATCTCGAAAATCGTTAGAGAAGAAATAACCTCAGGATTATAGGACTGCCTGAATCCTTCAATGCTGACTCCCTGCCAGAAATCTGCGCCACACGCATTCCCCATGCTCTAGGCCTCTCAGCTTCCTGTACGGTAGAGAGAACTCACCATCTAGGAGCTCCATTGAACGATAGGCGCACACCCAGACCAGTCATCATTCGCTACCTCAATTACATGGACAGAGTTAATATTCTTAGATCTTTCCGCAATTCAAAGGCGGTCCAGTTTGAAGGCAATAAGCTGCTTCTATTCACCGATTATTCACCTGAAGTTTCTAGGAAACGCAAAGCTTTTCAGCCGATTTGCTCACTTCTTTTTCAAAAATGTATAAAATTCTCATTGGCATATCCGGCTGTTCTTCACTTCTCCAATCCAGCGGGGGAATCGAAAGCCTTCACTACACCAGAAGAAGCTACATACTATCTACAGTCCTACATGCATATATATTATAATATTTTTTTTCTCATATTTATATAAATTTTTATTCATATTCATTTGCATATTTTTATATTTTCATATTTTTCACACATATATTTTTTCATTATTTAATTTTTTAATTTTTTATTTGTTCATCATTTTCTCATTTCTTCTTTTTATGGCCTCTCGATGGCGCATTACTCTCTTTGTTCTCTATAAAAGGATATTATTTTGCCATCTACATTGAGTCAGGTGTTTTTTCTGGCTTCAGCAGCCTATGTCTCCATGTCCTGCAGGGGGCGCTGCAACCCTCCAACGTGCATAGGCGTTTGTGGCTGTGTCCCTTCGTGTCAGCCAGGCGGCTCTCACTGGTGTGAATCACTATGTGCGCCGGACTTTTGGCTCTCGGCCGCGGTGTGTGGCTGACGTTCTGACGTCACGCTGGCTTTTATAGCCTTCGTTTATCTGTATTGGCAGTTCGCTGCAGACAGCAGCGATACTGTGCCTTCACCTCCTCATGTTTACCCTTCAGGCAATTTTGGCGCCGTCTTCAACAAATGCCAGTTGAGGGCAACATACAATCCACTCCAGGATTGGCTGTCTAGCATTTCCCTGGGAGGATTTAATGGGTGCCTTTGCACTCGATATCCACCCAGGGGTGCATGCACCGGTGGCTTCAAGGACTGTTGGTGGTACTGGCATTACTTCTGAGGTGAAACTTTGATCCCCTTGGTTACATGTTATTATTCTCCAGTAAATTGGGGGCTCTTGGGGTATATTTGCCCTGGATGCTGACAGTGTGTTGCACTTAGCCCGACACATTGTGCCTTATTATTTATTTTTTGTTCTGCTCTGTTTTTTTTGTTTTTCATTATAGATACTCTGTCTTCCTGTTCTCCCCATTTAGGGTGGGTCCGGCTTTGACACCCGGGCGTGGTGTCCCCTTTGGGGTGGCCCCAGTACTGATATGTATATATTTTTTGGCACACCATCCATTGACTGCCTGCCTGCTCTACAGGTAAGCCCTGGCGGCCTCTAATCCTTTAGTTACCTGTGTCTTTTGACATATTTATATATGGCAGGCTCTCACCATATTGTCTGTTTTTAACATACAGAGTACCGTCCTGTGTTCTTTCATCCTACTTCAGTTGATCTTTCCATTCAAGCACATTACTCCTTCATATATTCCACCCGTGTAGTCCCTGCTCTATCTCTATCATTCTGGTATGTATTAGAGGTTGCTGCCTATTAGAGCATATTAGCATATGCCATATTTTGTTACTATCGGTAATTATTCACCTACTATACTATTTTGCAGAAACTTTGATAGCCATTGCTTTTGCAACTGGTTTCGCCTTGCTCTATATTGTGTATGCGGGTGAGTTGCTGCCCCCCCCCCCTTTTCCTCCCCTTTTTAATTTTTATTTATATTTATTTATTTATTTTCGCATATGCCAGTGACTAAATTTAAACCTTTTAACCTCCAGATTACGGAATATCTCCTATTCAGGTGTATCACGCCTAACCGTTCCATCAAATTATACTAAGTATCCTGCTGCTTCGGGTTAGTATTCCATTCCATGAGGCTTCTGGGACAGCATAATATTATTTATTGTTATGTTTATTTACACATTGTTCTCTCTTTTTTGTTATCTATTTAGATGGTAGTGTTGTTTCTAATTTATCGACCACTTACCCCTGAGGAAGATATCTATTGGTTAACATCGAAACGCGTTGGGTCTTCTTCTGCCCCTTCCAATGTGGCAGATCAGTGGTCCTTTTTAACCCACTCTTTTCTTGTTATGCCGTCTCCGGACCCTACTGGGGACACAGTTTCCTGTTTTCCGTGTTTTGCTGTCGTCATGTGTATTTGTCCAATTTTGGCTTGATTTATTGTGTATTTTTGATTATTATTTTTAATTGTATCAATAAATGTTGTTTATGTTTTATACATGCACATTTTTCTTTTCTTGTTGAGTTGGTCCTCCCAATTAAAGTCCCATTCAGGGTTTTTTTTCTCGTTCTTATCTAACCATCAGGGATGGACCATCTCCAATCCACTTGATGTCCTAACATTTTGGATTGCCCTAGAAATACAATCCTTATTCACTCCGGGTAGTAAATACCCATCCCCCATTTATTATTTCTTGTTGGCCTCTGTATTATTTTTTCTATTAGTTTGGTACGTAATTTGCTGCCAAGATTTGGACTACCCTAGCAATGGCCACATACGCAGGACATGGTTGGGATACCCTAATGTCAGGATACTATAGAGAATTCTCTCAACGGGAACAAAAATAAACTGAATTGTCATCTACTTTCTTCCATTTGAGAAAAATACTAGAGAAAAAATCTCTCAACCACTGGCACATACATTCCTCTGAGCAGTACCTCAAGCAGAAAATTAATCCTTTCGGCTTGAGGATACAAATTTTTCCAACCTTGGATAATTTAGATGCCCCTTTTAAAAAGAAATGGGAGGACATCCTGTCAAAAGAGATCAATAGATCTCGATACTGAAACAGAAGCCATTACCTCCAAATTGGGCAATTTCAAACAACATGCAAACTATTAGAATTTTGAAAAGGAATTAAATGATCACCTTGAAAAGTTTAATAGGGAAGTTTTGGTGAAGAAAGAGAAAAAACTCTATCGTGACCAAAATGATTTCAAGGAAAATAGGGCCTATAACTGGAGACCAACTCATCCAAGAACAAGGTTGAATCAAAAGAAAAATATAAGGGTCCATAACTATGATTCAGATGTTTCTTCTATCTCATCAGTATCTGTTTCCTCCAAGGGCTCCTCCTAGAAACCCAAGCAGACTTGCAAAGCGAAAAGGGAATCTCGTAGTGAGGATTCCCAAGAGAGACAACACAAAAAACGCATCACAAACTCTAACCCAACAGCATGACAGGAAGGTTCACTCCCGGTGACAGGTAACTCTTCTGGTAATGGTCTGTATTCTTCTTCATCTGATTCTTCTCACAGATACACACTTTATCCAAGTATCCTTGTCAAGGATTCGATTTCTACACAACTAAGCAACACCAGCACCACATCAACAATGGATAATGATGATTTTTTAGGGGTCACACGAAAGCACCTCACGATGTACTCGTAAGTCAATGCAATTCGGGTACCGACAATCTCACAGTAGTTAATCTCTCAGATGTTTCACTCTCAGCTGCAGAAATGAATGTTCTAAGTAGAGGTTTGAGTTTCTGCCCTGATTCTAATATTGATAAATTTGAGGTAATCAAGGACCTTCAATTGTTTGCAAGGAAGGTGTTGTTGAAACAACTATATTCCAAACATAACAAGAAAGATCTTACCCTCGCGATACAAGAGCTGGAGGCCATAGATGCGATGCTCGCATTTATGGATGAGAATGACCCCTCCGATTTAATTGACCGTGTTGAACTAGATACATTACTAGAGCATATTGACCGTACGGATGTCCAAAAAGAAATTGCGATATCCCTAAAAAAGAAATCAGATAATTCCCGGCTCTTAATTTGAATGCCAGCATACTGGCATTTATTACAAATGCCAGTGCTGAAATCCAAAAATTAAAAATTTAATCCAACTTGTGCAACAATATATCACAGGAGGAAAGGATGGCCCTCAAATCCCTGTCAGACAATTCTTCTATTGTCATTAAACCATCCGACAAGGGGGGAATGTTGTTATCCTAAACCGTGAACATTATGTCGAACTGTACATGTCCATTCTCCACAACTCAGAGTGGTATTGCGAAATATCAGCTAATCTAATTGATCGCTTTCATAAAAAGTTCTACCTATTGGTAGATTCAGCTTTTGCATCTGGCACTATCTCTAAAGAAGAATGGGAATTTATTCGCACTCCATGGCCTCGCACCCCCACCTTTTATTGTTTACCAAAATTACACAAAAATCTTCACCATCCTACCGGTAAACCCATTGTCTCCGGTAACGGATAACTCACTGAAAATCTTAGCAGGTGGATCGACCAGTTGCTGTGCCCCTTTGTTGTCAATTTACCCAGCTATATTCAAGACACCCTACATTTTTTTGCACAACATTGATGGGCTGTGTATTCCCCCGCCTCTGTGATGGTTACCATCGATGTGGAGGCTTTATATAGCTCCATCCCACACGACAATTGTCTAGCGAGCATCAAACGGGTGCTACTCCAAAATAGTCGCTTCAAAAGCAAACAGGTCAATTTTCTGATGGAGGCACCGGACTTTGTGCTGAACCACAATTTTTTTCTTTTCAATGGTTCCCACTATCTCCAGGTGCAGGGCATGGCGATGGGGACTTGTTGTGCCCCACCCTACGCCAATCTGTACCTGGGGGAGTGGGAATGTTCTCTGTGCCAGTTGACAGCGATGTCTCCATTTTTGGGTCACGTGGTCCTCTGGTACAGATACATTGATGATATCTTTGTCATGTGGGATGGATCTATCAATAGTCTTGACTCTTTCCTGCGTGCCCTAAATGCAAACACTTTTAATCTAAGATTTACCATGTGCCATGATTCAAGAATGATTACCTTTTTGGACGTTAGCATTTTCAAAGGAGAAGATGGTCTTCTCACCAATAGCCTTTACCGAAAGCCCACGGTTGGCAACTCTTTGTTGCACGCCGAGAGCTTTCACCTTCAACCCCTCGTCCGTTCAATTCCATATAGCCAATATCTCAGGCTGCGAAGGAATTGCACAGAAGACCTAACCTTCAAAAGCGAGGCCGACCAACTCAGAGACAGACTGAGAGCTTGGGGGTATTCCAATACCTGCCTCAAGAAGGCTTTCAAAAAGGCATTTGCGAGGAAGAGACATGATTTACTGTGCAATCCGAAATCAAAACGCCTTGACACTGATCCACTTCGGAACATAACAAGATACTCCAGACAACACGACAAAATTAAAAAGATTGTTCAGAAACATTGGCACGTGTTACGTGCAGACCCCACTATAGGTTCATTCATTCCAGAGAACCCTGCCTTCACGTACAGAAGAGCACGATCCTTGAAAGACATTCTCACTTGCAGTGAATACAAAATCAGGGGTAAAAAAGATCCTTGTAAAAGATTTGGAACATTTAAATGTTGGGGTTGTAATTTTTGTTGTTTCATCGACACCCATTCGACCCTTCTACCGAATGGTGAACCTTACAGACCCAAGCATTTCGTGAATTGCAACACAAAGGGGGTTGTGTACTTCCTTCTCTGTGAACGCGCGGCGTTCTATGTCGGTAAAACCATCAATAATTTTCGCATACGTGCACACAGACATATTGTTACTATGAAAAAATGTATTAGTGATTTACCCCTTGGGAGACATGTAATCAAACAACATAATGGCTTTTTCCTGAAGGTCATATGGGAGACAGAGGGGGTGACTTCAATAAAACCCTTCTTCAGAAAGAACAGAGATGGATTTTCCATCTGCGGGCCACAATGTATCCTGGTCTCAATGAGGCCATCTCCTATAAACCCTTTTTAGAAGGTTTCTCATCTGGTGGCCCTGAGCTGGATTAATACATTAAGTACATTGAGTTACACCTATCCCCCTTTAAGCCCTGTGGTCCAAATCCTTATCTAAAACGTATTGAGCCCAACTCAAAAAAAAAAAGTCAACTTTTCTTCCCTTCTCTTTCTTTTTCTATGAAAGTATTCTATGTCTAGGCTTCCTTTTTCATCAAAGCTGCTTCCCTAATAGAGATAATTGACATAGGTGTGGTGTCTTTCATGGAATGGATTACTATCTTTCTACCTTATTTGCGTTTATTTAGTCACCTCTTGGTATATGTAACCATGTTATAATTCATTATTTTTTTCCCTCATATTTATATTCATTTTTATTCATATTCATTTGCATATTTTTATATTTTCATATTTTTCACACATATATTTTTTCATTATTTCATTTTTTCATTTTTTATTTGTTCATCATTTTCTCATTTCTTCTTTTTCTGGCCTCTAGATGGCGCATTACTCTCTTTGTTCTCTATAAAAGGATATTATTTTGCTATCTACATTGAGTCAGGCGCTTTTTCTGGCTTCAGCAGCCTATGTCTCCATGTCCTGCAGGGGGCGCTGCAACCCTCCAACGTGCATAGGCGTTTGTGGCTGTGTCCCTTCGTGTCAGCCAGGCGGCTCTCACTGGTGTGAATCACAATGTGCGCCGTACGTTCGGCTCTCGCCACGGTGTGCGGCTGACGCCAGCGATACTTTGCCTTCACCTCCTCATGTTTACCTTTCAGGCAATTTTGGCGCCGTCTTCAATGAACGCCACCTGAGGGCAACATACAATCCACTCCAGCATTGGCTGTCTAGCATTTCCCTGGGAGAATTTAATGGGTGCCTTTGCACACGATATCCACCCAGGGTTGCATGCACCGGTGGCTACAAGGACGGTTGGTGGTACCGGCATTACTTCTGAGGTGAGACTTTGATCCCCTTGGTTACATGTTATTATTCTCCAGTAAATTGGGGGCTCTTGGGGTATATTTGCCCTGGATGCTGACAGTGGGTTGTACCCGACACATTGTGCCTTATTATTTATTTTTTCTCCTGCTCTGTTTTTTGTTTTTCACCCTGGCGTGGTGTCCCCTTTGGGGTGGCCCCAGTAATGATATATATATATTTTTTGGCACACCATCCATTGACTGCCTGCCTGCTCTACAGGTAAGCCCTGGCTGCCTCTAATCCTTTAGTTACCTGTGTTTTTTGACATATTTATATAGCGCAGGCTCTCACCATATTGTCTGTTTTTAACATACAGAGTGCCGTCCTGTGTTCTTTCATCCTACTTCAGTTGATCTTTCCATTCAAGCACATTACTCATTCATATGTTCCACCCGTGCAGTCCCTGCTCTATCTCTATCATTCTGGTATGTATTAGAGGTTGTTGCCTATTAGAGCATATTAGCATATGCCATTTTTTGTTACTATCGGTAATTATTCACCTACTATACTATTTTGCAGAAACTTTGATAGCCATTGCTTTTGCAACTGGTTTCGCCTTGCTTTATATTGTGTATGCGGGCTGCTGCCTTTTTCTCCCCTCCCCCTCCCCCTTTTCCTCCCCTTTTTTTATTTTTATTTATATTTATTTAATTTTTTTTCCGCATATACCAGTGACTAAATTTAAACCTTTTAACCTCCAGATTACGGAATATCTCCTATTCAGGTGTATCACGCCTAACCGTTCCATCAAATTATACTAAGTATCCTGCTGCTTCGGGCTAGTATTCCATTCCATGAGGCTTCTGGGACAACATAATAATATTTATTGTTATGTTTATTTACACATTGTTCTCTCTTTTTTGTTATCTATTTAGATGGTAGCGTTGTTTCTAATTTATCGACCACTTAACCCTGAGGAAGATATCTATTGGTTAACATCGAAACGCGTTGGGTCTTCTTCTGCCCATTCCAATGTGGCAGATCAGTGGTCCTTTTTAACCCACTCTTTTCTTGTTATGCCGTCTCCGGACCCTACTGGGGACACAGTTTCCTGTTTTCCGTGTTTTGCTGTCATCATGTGTATTTGTTCAATTTTGGCTTGATTTATTGTGTATTTTTGATTATTATTTTTAATTGTATCAATAAATGTTGTTTATGTTTTATACATGCACATTTTTCTTTTCTTGTTGAGTTGGTCCTCCCATTTAAAGTCCCATTCAGGGTTTTTTTTCTGGTTCTTATCTAACCATCAGGAATGGGGAGTGATCATCTCCAATCCACTTGATGTCCTAACAATTTGGGTTGCCCTAGAAATACAATCCTTGTCCTACATGCATCTGTCAATGGACACAACCCCCCCTCAGGATGGCCCACACCAGGGTCCATCATGCAACCAGCGCAGCCCGCGTAAGGAACCAGCGAAGAAACTTCGCCTAAATGAGAAAGTCTCTCACAACAGGCGGTTCTGATGCAATGTCCCCCAGGACTGATTGGTCTGCCTTATAATTTCCCATCGGGTGATGTATATGCTACCAAGCAAACTCTTTACCCTCCTCTCTACAGCATCGTTTATAAGTAACGTTGTTTACCTTGTTTATGGTTATTATAGAACCTACTCAGAGTTATGGTAATCTGTTGTTGAATTTTCTCTCTCTCTGTTCCACTGCTAGTCAAAAGGTCAAGAACCCCACACAACCTTACCGAGTCAAGTGCTCCCTACCCTGGCATCGCCCCTTAAAAGATCCGCACTTCAAGAACCGCTCACTGTTGGTGGTGCGCTGGCCGTCCGCGGGGAAGCAGCAAGACCTTCTCTCGGTAACGCTGTGCACAGATAAGGTGATCACATGAGGAAAAAAGAGAAGTACAGTCTTCAACTGGTATGTTACCAATCTTTTGATTCTCTACAGTTATTGTTTGTTGGTGGTCCAGTCTGGGCACCCCCTCCCCCGATTGTCACCCCCTCACCCTATCCTCTACCAGCCTATTAACCTTTGCATTTATTCAGTTCACGGTCATGCCAAGCCTTTTACGCCCAACCAAGCCCCCACACAATGAGACCACTGATCCACTCACGTCACTACATTCCTAACACTTGTACCCTGGAATGTGAAGGGCCTCAGGTCACCTAGCAAATGCCTCTCAATCCTTTGCCACCTGAAATGCCTCAAAGCCGATATCACCGTGCTCCAGGAGACTCACCTGACAGAAAGCGATTTGCACCACATGCGTGGACTCTGGGTAGGCCAAGTAACAGGTTCCCCTTCACTCAGGGGCAAGGCAGGAGTGATTCTCCTTATTAATAAGAATACCCCCTGCGAGATTATTTCGACCCACTCGGACGATGAGGGTCGTCTTTTCTCTGTGAACCTCAGAACCCACAGTAAAGACTGGGTGCTGACATCAGTCTACGCCCCTAACCCCCCAAATCTTCATTTCTTCCAGGCCATTTCCTCGCACATCGCACCATTCCTACACCTCCCCCTGGTCATCACAGGCAATTTTAATTCCGTGATGTCCCCAGTCGAAGACAGATCCCAAGCCAGACCCCTAACGAAACTCATATCTCCACAAACCTCCTCTCAACTTCAACAATGGTCTGAGAGCCTAATGTTGACCGATGTATGGAGACTGTTCCCTCCGGAAGGTAGGGACTTCTCCTTTTTCTCCCACCCCCATAAATCTCTCTCCAGGATCCACTACTTCTTTGTAAACTCCATTTTACTGCCCAGTGCCACAGACCCCTAGTACATGACATTGCCATTTTGGACCATGCCCCAGTATCTGTCACGTACCTGGTGGTTGAGTCTGGCTTATACAGGGGGCAACCTCTCTTGCGGCCCTGGTTCACGACCCCTGGTAGTGCAGACAGGGAGCTCGGTACAGGCTGGGTCGGTAACAGGCAGGCAATTGAAGTACAAAGGGCACGGGCAGCAGAGTGGTCGTAAACAGTCCGAGGTCAGGGCAGGCATAATAGCAAAGTCCAGAAAGTAAGCCGGGGTCACAGGAACGGGAAGTCTTCTCAGAACAAACACTGGGGGTAAACAGGTCACCAGAATGCTGTAGAACGGACAGCACCTGCTGACAGGTGCAGAGGGTTCAAATAGCAGCATTTGGCGCCGTTTCCGGCGTGTGCGTGATCACGGGAGCGTGCGCGCACACGTTCGCACTAGCTAACGCACGTTCACGCCCGCGAACGCTCGTTCGCACTCACGAATGTGCATAGGTGCACGCAAATGCGCCCAGGCACACGCATAGGCGCCCAGGACTACTGGAGGCATGGATCTTCTCCTAACATTGCCCCCCCAAGGAGCAGCCTCCGGATGCCCAAACGGGCTCTCTTGGCCAGATTGTTTCTCCAAAAAGTCTGTATAAGTTCAGGAGCATGAAGGTTGCTTTCCGGTTCCCAAGAGTTTTCTTCTGGGCCGTATCCTTTCCATTCTACAAGGAATTGGGTGACCCCTGCTCTTTTCCTACAATCTAGGATAGCCTCCACCTCAAACTCCTCCTCTCCGTCCACCAGCACTGGTTCAGGTGGGGCGGTCCTCCGCCCTGGAAACAAATCCTTGGCAACTGGTTTGAGGAGGTGTACATGGAATACAGGGTGGATTCGAAGTGATGGAGGAAGGTCGAGCTCGTAAACCACTTTATTAATTTTCCTCTTTACTGGGAAAGGTCCTATGTATTTTGGCCCAAGTTTCCTGGATGGGCAGGACAATCTTAGGTTAGTGGTTGCCAACCAGACCCAGTCACCCGGCTGTAGATCAAGCTCACCCCGTCTCTTCCGATCAAAAACTTTTTTGTTGCATTTCTGGGTTTGAGTCAGAGTCTCCTGCAACAACTTATTATTGTTCTCCAGGAACTGTGTGATCTCCTGTGTGGTAGGGATTGGGCTCTCCGGTACTAGGTTGGGTAAAAATGTAGGGTGGTAGCCGAGATTCACCCAGAACGGAGATTGTTTAGTAGCAGAGTGGACTGAATTGTTATAGGCAAACTCGGCTAACGGTACCAAAGAGACCCAGTCATCCTGGGAGTAGGAAGAGTAGCAGCGAAGGTATTGTTCCAGGGTCTGGTTGGTCCTTTCTGTCTGGCCATTGGACTGCGGATGGTAAGCAGAGGAGAAGGCTAGCTCGATCCCCAAAATAGAGCACAAGGACCTCCAGACTCGGGACGTGAACTGCACTCCTCTGTCGGACACAATGTTTCTTGGGATGCCCTGTAGACGGACCACTTCCTTAATAAACACTTTGGCCGTTTCAGCAGCCGAGGGGGTGCCCTTCATTGGGACAAAGTGTGCCATCTTTGTGAGGCGGTCGACCACCACAAAGAGGGTGGTAAAGCCTGCAGACGGGGTAGTTCCACAATGAACTCCATGGAAACGTGGGACCAGGGATGGTCAGGGATTGGCAGCGAGTTTAACATACCCTAGGCTTTGGTTCTCTCTGTTTTGTTTTGGGCACAAATTGGGCAGGTGCCCACATTGTTTTTACAGTTCTCACTCATGCGGGGCCACCAAAAGGTGCGGGACAGTAGCTCTGCCATCTTGAGGTTACCAAAGTGCCCAGCCAGGCGATGATCGTGGCAAAGTTCTAAGGCGGTTAAGCGGAGCTCCTCAGGCACAAAAATCTGGGTACCCGACCACCACAACCCATCTCTTGTGGAAAGTCCAGAATCAGCAGGGGCCGTGGAGTTGGCTAAGGTTTGCCAGATCTGGGTTAGAAGGTCCTCCTGGACCAACAGAAAGCTGTGAGGAGGCAGGATAGTGTCCTGTGGAGGTACTTCCTCTGTGTCATGGAACATCCTGGAGAGCGCATCTGGCTTGACGTTCTTAGATCCCGGCTGGTAGGTGATATGCAACTGAAATCGGGAAAAGAACAAAGCCCAACGGGCCTGACGGCGCTTGAGTCGCTTGGAAGTCCGCAGGTACTCCAAGTTCTTGTGGTCCGTAAAGACCAGGAATGAGTGGTCTGCTCCTTCCAGGAGGTAACACCATTCAGCCAGAGCGGACTTGATGGCCAGAAGCTCTCTGTCCCCTACATCATAGTTTCTCTCTGGGGGATAGAGCTTCCTTGAGAAGAAGGCAATGGGATGCAAAGAAGCTTTAAGTTCCTGTCTTTGAGACAGCACGGCCCGACTGCGGTCTCCAAGGCATCCACTTCCAAAATGTAGGGCAGTGGGGACTCAGGATATTTTAGGACAGGTGCTGAGGTGAACAGCTTCTTTAGAGTTTGGAAAGCTGCTTGTGCTTCGGGAGTCCAGGCAAAACAAGTGTTCTGTTTGGTTAACTGAGTTATTGGGGATATGACAGCAGAGAATCCTCTGATAAATTTCCTGTAGAAATTAGCGAATCCTACAAAGTGCTGCACCACTTTCTTGTCTGCAGGAGTTGGTCATTCGAGGATAGCTGAAACCTTCTGGGGGTCCATAGTAGTACCTGCAGTGGAGATGTGGAACCCCAGGAAGGAAATGTTGGTGCGCTCAAAGGAGCATTTTTCGGCCTTGGCGTACAAGCCATGTTGCCGCAGGCGGCTGAGTACGCATTTGACGTGCTTGCGGTGGTCTTCCAAGGAGGGGGAGAAAATGAGGATGTCATCTAAGTAGACTACCAAGAACAAGTCAAGGTAGTCCCTGAAAATGTCATTGACCAAGTGTTGGAACGTTGCCGGGGCGTTGCAAAGCCCGAAAGGCATGACCAGGTACTCGAAGAGGCCAAAGCGAGTCCAGAAGGCGGTCTTCCATTCACCCCCCTCCCGAATCCGGATCAGGTTATAGGCCCCCCAAAGGTCCAATTTAGTGAACACTGCTGCAGAGCCAAGGCGTTGGAACAACTCAGGCACCAGGGGCAAGGGATACCGGTTTTTGACCGTGATCTTGTTAAGATCCCTGTAATCAATACATGGTCGAAGGGTATGATCCTTTTTCTCTACGTAGAAGATCCCAGCTCCTGCCGGGGATGTAGAGGGACGGATGAAGCCCTTTTGTAAATTTTCATCAAGGTAGGCCTTGAGGGCCACCAGCTCCACTTCAGAAAGGGGAAAGATTCTACCGAAAGGGACCTCGGTTCCCAGTAGCAGGTCTATCGGGCAATTGTAAGGCCTGCGAGGTGGTAAGGTATCAGCTCCTTTCTTACTGAAAACATCCAGGAAGTCATGGTATGCTTCAGGAATGGCAAGACGGGTTTCCTGGTCTGACTCAGGGTTAAGACTGAGTAGTGCTGGTGGTGCCCTGTGGGGCGAAAGGAGGCAGTGGTTCAGACAATATGGGGACAGGAACTGAACCTCTCCTGTGTTCCAGTTGATGTGAGGACTGTGGATGCGGAGCCATGGGAGGCCAAGGATCACTGGGAACAGTGGGGAGGCAATAACGTCCAGTAGCAGGAGCTCCTTGTGGCCATGGGCCATCTGGGCTGGTATAGGAAGGGTCTGATGGGTCACCAAGCCAGACTTGATCATCGACCCATCTGCCAATCGGATGACCATTGGATGTTCCCCGGGCCGGAGCGGGATCTGATGCTGGGTGGTGAAGGTAAGGTCGACAAAACAGCTACAGGCTCCCGAGTCTAGGATGGCTGGTACCTGGATGCTTCCGTTGGGGAGCTGAAGGGAGATGGAGAGAATAAGATGGGATGGGAGGCCCTGTAGGGATAGCACTTCTCCCAAAGCTAATGGCACGCCCTTACCGGCCTTGGCGGGGCAGTTCCTTACAAGATGCCCTGCACCCCTGCAACAGAGGCACAGGTTGAAAGCCATGCGTTTCTGACGCTCCTCAGAAGACAGGGACGGTCGGGAAGGCTCGATTTGCGCAGACTCTGCATGGTCTTGTGGAGAGGAGGAGGAGGCAGTAGTAGCCAGGCTTTGTCCCGGGTAGCTGGGCACTCGAGGGAGCCCCCAGGTGGGTCGCAGCGACCCTCTGGTCCTCTCCACCCAGCTCTCCCACAGCCAGCGGTCAATTCGGATCGCCAGGTTGATTAGGGCATCCAAAGTAGGTGGCACTCCAACACGCGCCAGCTCATCTTTAAGGGGTTCAGAAAGTCCCAGCCTGAACTGGTAGCATAGAGCGACATCATTCCATTGCAAACTGCAGAGATAGTCCATTGAAAATAAACACATTCAATTGTACTTAATTGTCAGGAAAATAATTGTTTGTATCAGAATAACAACTTTTACCAACAAATTCTGCTTATTGTTTTTGTCATTTTAAAACATCCATTCTTCAGGGTCAAAAATTATAACATATTGGCAGCATACAAACATGTGTCACCCAGTATGTCCCTAAAGTCTTTAATCACAATGGATTCAAGAGGTAATTGTAACAGGCAATATCAACACCAGTGGAAAACAGTGTGGAACAAAAATGGAAATAAAACATTTCAAATGTTGCTATGCAGGGGCTGCTGTCCTCAGAGAAAGCCAACTCTGGAAATATAAGCAAATGGAACACACAAGAAGCACCACCTGAGTGTAGTATTAGCAACAACACTTTACTCCAAAAGGATTAAAAACACTCACAAAAGGTATTAAAAAAACAGGCTCATCTGGTACAACAGAAGGGGGGGGGGGGTCGCTCCACTCTGTCCTGCAGGTATTCGGCTGCAACCAGGTTATTGTCAGTGGCTGGTGTCTGTTCCAGGGGCTGGATGGCATCCAGGAATGCTGTAGAAGCCGTGCTGGGACCGCAGACCAGAAGTGACGTCACCGGGGGTGGGGAATCAGACCTGAGATACAGGAAACAGGATACAGGAAATGTCCAGAGAGCAACAGGGCTCAAGGCAATGTGCTCAGGGCTTCAGCTCCTTTTAAAGGCCTGGGGCTGTATTACATGGACAGCTTATTTATAGTGGTGTGCCGACTGTGGGACTACAAGGCTCAGCCAGTCCACTGAATGCGTATACAGGAAGCCCAGTGGTGGAACCGTGATAGACCATAGTAAAAATTAACAATAAATCATGGCAAAGATAATACATTTGGGTATAAATACCAGAGAGATATAGGAGTGGGAATAAGCTTAGTTCAAGCCTATGGGCAAATAAATGGTGGGGAACGCTCTAAACATCACGAGGGGACAAGTGGAAATAGGTGGAATGGAGGGATTAAGAGAAATGAGAATTATAGAGACTATAACTAGGACAATTAAAAAAATGGGGTTTCATTAATGATAACTTCATAATCCATCATGCAGTATAATATAATTGTAAAAAATAGATAATTATATAATAATTTTTTTCAACCACTTCCCACCCGGACACTGCATATATACGTCCAGGTGGACACTTCCTCCTCCTGAGTGGATGTTCCTGAACGTCCTTCAGAAGACCTGCGATCCTGATTCGCTCATGTCCGCTGGACACGCCGCATCTCGGATCGGCAATAGGGACCTGTCATTTGCCCTCCTGATCACATGATGGCTGTGTCCAATCACAGCTATCATGTGGTGTAAACAGCCTGGGGGACATCACAAACAGCGGGAAAGCGCGGGCACATGCCTGCACAGTGGCACGATCCCGATGTGCCCATGTCCCTCAGAGACCTGACAACATGCACGGCAGGAGGGCTCTGTGATTGGCCCTCCTGATCACATGACGGCTGTGTCCAATCACAGCAATCATGTAATGTAAGCAGAGAGCCGTTGCCAGGCAACCGGCTCTGCTCCTCCTCACAGAGTCAGTGAGGACAAGGAGAGCAGATCTTCCAGCTGGGGATCAGTGTGTGTGAGCTGTTTTTTACAGCTTTTTACACACTGATCACCCAGCCAGTGTCCCCAAACAATGTCCCCATGCAGTGAAAACACCAACACCTGTCCCAGTAAACATCTGTCCGTAAACATCTGTCCCACATCTGTCCCGGTAAACATCTGTCCCACTGAACATTTATCCATGATCATCTGGCGCACATCTGTCTGATAATCTGGCACACATCTGTCCGTGATCATATGCGCACATCTGTCCATGATCATCGGCGCACATCTGGTGCAAATCTGTTCGTGATTATCTGGCACATCTGTCTCATCTATCCGTGATCATCTTGCACACATCTGTCTGATCATCTGGCGCACTTCTGTCCATGATCTGGCGCACATCTGTCTGTGATCATATGCGCACATCTGTCCATGATCATCAGCGCACATCTGTCACATCTATCTGTGATCATCTGATGCACATCTGTCTGATCATCTGGCACAAATCTGTCCATGATCATCTGTGCACATCTGGCGCACATCTATCTGTGATCATCTGATGCACATCTGTCTGATCATCTGGCACAAATCTGTCCATGATCATCTGTGCACATCTGGTGCACATCATTCTGTGATCATCTGGCGCACGTCTGTGATCATCTGGCACACATCTGTCTGTGATCATCTGGCGCACATCTGTCCGTGATCTGGCACACATCTGTCTGTGATCATATGCGCACATCTGTCCATGATCATCAGCGCACATCTGTCACATCTATCTGTGATCATCTGATGCACATCTGTCTGATCATCTGGCACAAATCTGTCCATGATCATCTGTGCACATCTGGCGCACATCTATCTGTGATCATCTGATGCACATCTGTCTGATCATCTGGCACAAATCTGTCCATGATCATCTGTGCACATCTGGTGCACATCATTCTGTGATCATCTGGCGCACGTCTGTGATCATCTGGCACACATCTGTCTGTGATCATCTGGCGCACATCTGTCCGTGATCTGGCACACATCTGTCTGTGATCATATGCGCACATCTGTCCATGATCATCAGCGCACATCTGTCACATCTATCTGTGATCATCTGATGCACATCTGTCTGATCATCTGGCACAAATCTCTCAGTGATCATCTGCGCACATCTGGCACACATCTGTGATCATCTGCCACAAATCTGTCCGTGATCATCTGTGCACATCTGGCGCACATCCGTCTGTGATCATCTGGCGCATGTCTGTGATCATCTGTCACACATCTGTCTGTGATCATCTGGCGCACATCTGTCTATGATCATCTGGCACACATCTGTCTGTGATCATCTGGCACACATCTGGCACAAATATGTTTGTAATCATCTGCGCACATCTGTCTGTGATCATCTGACACATCTGTCTGTGATCATCTGAGCACATCTGGTGCATATCTGTCCGTGATCATCTGCCACATCTAATTCCATTGTCTTGGTGCTCCAGGGCCTTCAAAAATGTGATAGGTACTCAGGAAATGAAATGAGTAATTTATAAACGCCTGACCATGCTCCCTGCATGTTGGGCCTATGTATGTGGCCAGGCTGTGCAAAAGTCTCACACACGTGGTATCGCCATACTCAGGAGGAGTAGCAGAATGTGTTTTGGGGGGTTATTTTTTTTCTATGTACATGCTAAGTCGTATAAATTGACAACTTTGTGTAAAAAAATACATTTTCACTTTCTTTACACATTTTCCAAAAACTTGTGGAAAAAAATAACATGTTGAAAAGACTCATTATGCCTCCCAGAATATACACTGGAGTGTTTTCTTTCCAAAATGGGGTCCTTTTGTAGGTAATTCCATTGTTTTGGTGCTCCAGGGCCTTCAAAAATGTAAACGGAAATCAGGAAACCAAATGTGTAATATATGCTCCTAGAACACCTGCTCCCTGCATGTTGGGCCTCTGTATGTGGCCAGGCTGTGGAAAAGTCCTACACATGTGGTATCCCCATACTCAGGAGGAGTATCAGAATATATTTTGGGGTGTAACTGTAAGTTTACATATGCCATGTATGAGAAATAACTTGTTAATATGACAATTTTGTGGGGAAAAAAAAAAAAAATTCTTAATTTTCCAAACTATTGTGGGCAAAAAATTGTAACTTCAAAAAACTTACTATGCCTCTTACAAAATACCTTGGACAGTCATCCTTACAAAAAGGGGTAATTTGGGGGGGTATCTGTAATGCAGTAAAGAATGTAATCAGTCACTGCCATATCAGTACCACATCCCTAAAGTGCCAAATAGAAAACAGTATGTATATGGGGTAGGACCCTTCCCCCATAGAAAAATAGTGGGACTTTTTAGGTACTGATTTACCCTCTCTGAATGATCAGACGGACACTAATCGTATCTTATTATGTGTATCAAAATGTAATATTTATATAGAAATAACAACACAATAAAATCCCCAAATGAGGAGAAAATATATGAAACGAGATACATATACATAATAATCGGACAGTACAGTACATAAACCAGAATCGGTCCAGATACTCCCAGTCGGTGGAATGATGGTGAACTCCAGTGACTGGTAAATGTGGGATACGTGTCTGTTCTTCCCAACGCGTTTCGCCTATGGTGGCTTCCTCAGGGGAAAGCGAGCAGAAACCAGTTAGCGGTATCCGTATCCTAAGTGAGTATAACAGAGTTCAATAAAGTATAAAATACCAATGTATTATTGATTTTACATTTATACATAATGTCCCATTTCTGGGATAAATATATCAACCTTAACCACGTCTGATCATAGATATATTGGTTTATATAGATAAAACATTTCGTTCATGTTGTACATAAAGATAATACGGGTACCTTGATACTTTCTGAGAGAGAAGGACACTCCATGTTTAGACATCTGACCATATCATTTCCAATTTCATACAACTGTAACGGGACTGTAAATGCATAAATCGCAGCTTTCGTGTATGCGGTAAGCCCCAACCTCAGATAGAGAGATAAGGTGACTGTGTAATAAAAAGTTAATGGTCACCAACAGATCATACCAAAGATAGTCCCATGCAGACTGTAATTGGCCAAACCGTGCGACTTACAAATTTGATGCGCCAAAACGAGAAAGGGAGATGTCCGACTGTCTGCACACACCACCTAATGATCATGATAATAGGAAAAAATGTGTTGATCATATGGGGGTAATAACTCAAAACAGAGAAGTTATAATGTAATTTGAGCTATTGAACACATACCCAAACTTGGAGGGTCGTAATAGCGCGGTCTTATGAAAAATCATTGGATTCAATGGATATAAATCATATAAAACTGTCTTCCAAAAGGAGACAACCTGGGAGACAGAATAAAGACCCAATGAAAGAGCCCCGTATTATAAAACAAGTGCCCCCCTAACAACAATAATCATCCCCATACCCAAACACTAGGGTGGCGTGGCGGTCCCCAAATAGAACCTCCAGATATGTCCAAAGTACCTTTTATGGGTATAGCAGCGTCGGGCATCCGCAGATTCGTCGGCGTCTTAGCTAGAGAATAGGGAGCGTGGTTTAAATAGAAGATATTTGGCGCCAAAAATCTCTCTCTTGTCTTGGCGCTCCGGAAGTGACTCTGCGGTGCAGCCGCAATAGTATCCCGGCTATTCAAGAGCCTAAATGGTGGATACGCTCCCGGAGCAGCAAAGTGCCCCACACACATTATCAGATATAAACCTCCGCATGACAGAGCATGGGCAGACCCGCCTCTCTCATACGGATGTCCCTCCCAACTGTCAGCAATATCTATTAAGAATTAAATACATCGACATGCATAGCAGATGGACATCTCCTGTCTCAAATGGCTGCATCAGGCGTTATTAGGTAACCAATATCAGCCTTTCCATTCCTTTAGGAAATTAAGGGCATATAAGATATTGGTCTCCGAATGGCGGGACGGTGATGGCCCAGCAAGGGCCCCAATGGGAAAACTGGATGGACCTTCAGAATGCCCCCCCATGATGGCAAAATGGGGGGGGGGAATATATTACATCCACATATGGGGCCACTAGCTAGATATGCCTCCCCGTCCCGCCATAGTTACCGGTATTAGTCTATAACAATAATTTATAATTTATTTAGATGAATAACTCAAAAAAAAGGGGACATTGAGTTAAAGGTTGGGATAGAGCCCATATTCTCAAAAGAGCCAGACGTCAAACAACTCATCACCCCACGGATCACAAAGGGGATCCGGGGGCGTTGTAGGCGGCTGGACATCAAACTTAAAATGTATACCGGTAACAAATAACTGCCATGCATATATTATGCACCCAGTCGCACAGCATTAACCACGATCAACTCAGGGCCACAAGGGAAGATCCACGTGAACGTAGTATAAGTCAGAATAAGATGTTGAGGAGTCAAATATAGATCAGAGGTCACACGGAGTGTCCCTATGTTTCACCCCCATTTTTATTTGGGAGATATACACTCAGATATGCTATAATATACATAACAGTTATTCAGCATATCTAATTAATCAGAGAAAGGGCTTGTAACTTATGTTTTCGTTGAGGCCAGGTGCTTTGGTAGCCTCCAGTTGGAAAATCCATTTCGTTTCCAACTGGAGTAGGTGTTTATCGATCCTTCCCCCACGAGGAGGGGCCTCCACATGTTCTAGAGCGAAAAATTTAATGTGGTCAAGACCATAGTTGTGATAAAGGCCAATGTGACGGCTGATAGCAGATTCTAGTTTACCATTAGAGATTTCGTACAGGTAATCTCGGATTCTATTGAAGAATGGACGCGTGGTCTTCCCTACATAGAAGGCTCAACAAGAGCATTCCATATAGTAGACCACTCCAATGGTCCTACAATCCACAAGGAATTTAGGAGTCCAACGAGTGCCATCTGGTAAAAGTACATGTTTCGCCTGCCAGATCCAGCCACAGAAGTTGCAGTTACCGCATCTTTTTGTGCCTCGGGGGGGTTTGGCCCAGGGTATAGATTCCCTAACGCTGGCCAGATGGCTGTGGGTCAGGTGATCTCGAAGGTTCCTGGTTCGCCTGTAGGTAATCGCAGGTTTTTTGGTCACATATTTGCTAACCACTGGATCATCTAATAAAAGATGCCAGTGTTGGTCCAGAATGTTTCTGACTTGATCTGACTCTAATGAAAATTGGGTAATAATTCTCGTGGGTTCTTGTTTCCCATTTTTAGGGCGAGAATAGAGGAGAGAGTCACGGGATCTTTTTTTGGTTTTGTTAAATGCTTTCTTGAGGCATTTGTGACTATATCCTCTTCTGAGTAGTCGTTGTCGTAGAGACTCAGCTTGTCTCAGAAAGACCTGATGGTCGCTACAATTGCGTTTAAGACGCAAGTATTGCCCATACGGGATGCTATTCTTAAGAAATTTGGGGTGCGAACTATCAGCATGCAAAATGGTATTTGCCTCAGTGGATTTCCGGTAGAGATCCGTACTTGTCCTACCGCCAGGGTCCCTACGGATCTCCACGTCCAGGAAAGCCACTGCGGCACGGTCACACTGCATTGTGAATTTCAAGTTGAATGCATTTGAATTTAACCAAATCACAAATTCATTCAATACGGCCTTAGAGCCTGTCCATATCATAAAAATGTCATCGATGTACCTGTGCCATGTAAGTACATGGCCCAGGTACATCGAGGAACATTCGTTGAAAAAAATGGATCGTTCCCACCCCCCAGGTACAGGTTAGCGTACGATGGAGCACACCGTGTGCCCATCGCCACTCCCTGCACCTGGAGGTAGTGGGACCCATTGAACAAAAATATATTCCGTAACAGAATATAATGAAGAAGGTCCAAGATAAAGGAGTTCAGATTGGCCAGGTTCCTGTCTTTAGTTCTCAGGAATTCTGCCATCTGTTCAATCACCTTGTCATGTGGAATGGACGAATAAAGTGCTTCCACGTCAATGGTGACGAGCCAGGCACCCTCTGGGATAATAATATCCTCGAGAACCCTGAGAAGGTCAGCTGTGTCCTTGATGTAAGAGGGCAGTGCTGTGACCAGTGTATCTGTAATGCCCTGATATTTTAGGGCCTCAAGAAATGAGATAGGCAGTCAGTACATCAGGATTGACCAATTTTAACTGATATGTAGCCTAGCTTGTAGACTCTACAACACTCACACAAACCTATTATCATACACTTATCGGGATTTTTTTTTACAGAAGACATGTAGCAAAATACATCCTGGCCTAAATTTATGACGAAATTTGATTTTATTGCATTTCTTTTAAAACAAAAAGTAGAAAATACAATTTTTTTTTCAAAATCTTTGCTCTTTTTTCATTTACATCGCAAAAAATAAAAACCCCAGTAGTGATTAAATACAACTAAAGGAAAGCTCTATTTGTGTGAACAAAATGATAAAAATTTAATTTGGGTACAATGTAGTATGACTGAGTAATTGTCATTCAAAGTGCGAGAGCACCGAAAGCTGAAAATTGGTCTGGGAAGGAAGGGGGCTGAAAGTACCCAGTATTGAGGTGGTTAAAACATACATAAAAAAAAAAAATATATATATATATATATATACACACACTCACACACATTTATATATAGACATTATATATATATATATATATATATATATATATATACATACAGTATCTCACAAAAGTGAGTACACCCCTCACATTTTTGTAAATATTTTATTCTATCCTTTCATGTGACAACACTGAAGAAATGACACTTTGCCACAATGTAAAGTAGTGAGCGTACAACTTGTATAACTGTATAAATTTTCTGTTCCCTCAAAATATCTCAACAAACAGCCATTAAGGTCAAAACCACTGGCAACAAAAGTGAGTACACCCCTAAGTGAAAGTGTCCAAATTGGGCCCAAAGTGTCAATATTTTGTGTGGCCACCATTATTTTCCAGCACTGCCTTAACCCTCTTGGGAATGGAGTTCACCAGAGCTTCACAGGCTGCCACTGGAGTTCTCTTCCACTCCTCCATGATGACATCACAGAGCTGGTGGATGTTAGAGACCGTGCGCTCCTCCACCTTCCGTTTGAGGATGCCCCGCAGATGCTCATTAGGGTTTAGGTCTGGAGACATGTTTGGCCAGTCCATCACCTTTACTCTCTGCTTCTTGAGCAAGGCAGTGGTCATCTTGGAGGTGTGTTTGGGGTCATAATCATGTTGGAACACTGCCCTGCGGCCCAGCCTCTGAAGGGAGGGGATCATGCTCTGCTTCAGTATGTCACAGAACATGTTGGCATTCATGGTTCCCTCAATGAACTGTAGCTCTCCAGTTCCGGTAGCGCTCATGCAGCCCCAGACCATGACACTCCCACCACCATGCTTGACTGTAGGCAAGACACACTTGTCTTTGTACTCCTCCCCTGGTTCCCGCCACACACTCTTGACACCATTTGAACCAAATATGTTTATCTTGGTCTCATCAGAATACAGGACATGGTTCCAGTAATCCATGTCCTTAGTCGGCTTGTCTTCAGCAAACTGTTTGCGGGCTTTCTTGTGCATTATCTTTAGTAGAGGCTTCCTTTTGGGACAACAGCCATGCAGACCAATTTGATTCAGTGTGCAGTGTATGGGTTGAGCACTGACAGACTGACCCCCATCCCTTCAATTTCTACAGCAATGCTGGCAGCACTCATACATCTGTTTCCCAAAGACAACCTCTGGATATGACGCTAAGCACATGCACTCAACCTCTTTGGTCGACCATGGCGTGGCCTGTTCTGACTGGAACCTGTCCTGTTAAACCGCTGAATGGTCTTGGCTACCATGCTGCAGCTCAGTTTCAGGGTCTTGGCAATCTTCTTATAGCCTAGGCCACCTTTATGTAGGGCAAAAACTCTTTTTTTCAGATCCTCACAGAGTTCTTTGCCATGAGGTGCCATGTTGAGAAGAAAAAAAAAGGGGGGGAAAATGGTCCCCAAAGTTCTTCAAATTTTATAAGTATTTCAATATTGATCCCGAGGTGCAGAATTCATCCCATTTATCCCATATCTTTCTAAAAAGTTCTTTAGAACCTATCTCAATGTTAATTGTCTCCTCAAGTATTCCCATTTTGCCCATCTCACGCACCCATTCTGTCATGGAAGGGGCTGTCTCTTTCTTCCATGAATGAGCAATAATTGTTCTTGTTGCTGTTAACATATGTTGCAAAATATCTCTTTTAATAGCCTTCAATGACCCCTGAATTATTGAAAATAATGCTATAAATATATCTGGTTGCAGTGTGGAATTGGAGACTATTCTATATACTTCAAATATATCCATCAAGAGTTGGCAGACCTCTGGGCAGTAATACCAAATATGTGACATACTCCCTACCGCCCCCTTACATCTCTAGCATATCTCTGAGAAACTCTCCTATATCACTTTTGTGAGATAATGTGTGTATCTCTCTATAGGTGTTGGTACCTGTCCAAAATATACTACTGGGGCATAATGTACGCTGTTTTGAAGAAAGACATATTATAAAGCAGGGAGTGTACCTCAATTTCTTCGTTCAAACCTCCAGGCATGAGGGTCTCTAAAGCATAAATCCAAAATGTTTTGCGTTGGCATAAGCATTTGAAACGCTTGGCCAGGTGGAGACTAGCGGGAATGGCTTCAATAATCCATACCCACAGTCCGGTAGTGGATTTATTATGGTGCTGCAAGAAGTGTTTGGGTAAACTGTGGTGGTCCTTGCCTCCCTCAATGAATCTCCTGTTTTTGCCAAACCTTTTTATGAGGGCTCTTATTGTTCTACCCACGTAGAAAAAGCCACATGGACAAGTGAGGCAGTACACTACGTACTGGGTAGAACAATTTAAGAACTCCTGAATGTGATAAGTCTTGTCTTTCACTTGATAGGGTTTTTGGCCATGGTGGACAAATGGACATGTGAGATAGAGGGCTTTTTTGCATTGATACCTCCCAACTAGTGGGATGAGGGTGAGTATGTGGGCAGGGGTGTTTTGAGAGATCCTACTGCGGGCTATTTTGCTTTAAATATTCCTAGCTTTCCTGTAGGATACTTTTGGTAGGGCAGTAAGAGATGTGGTTAGGTGGGGATCTTCTCGTAGAATAGACCAACATTTGGCCAGGGTGTTTTCCATCTTCTTGTATTTGGTGTGAAATTGGGTGGTAAATCTGATAGGCTGTACTGAGGTGGATCTGGATGAATCTTTGGATGAGTTTTGGACCAGATTGAGAAATTCCTGGAAGGCCTCATTCACCAAGGTGGGGGTTAGCCTTTGTCCAGGAATCTCTGAGTAAGTAGCTGGCCATGGGTGATGTAATTGGTATCAAATGAACAATTCCTCCATAGGTGACAAAATTGGCTGTGGGGGATGTTCCTAATCCATCTAGAGTGATGGCAACTACGAAAATTTTGGAGTTCCCTGCCATGGGTTTGGCAAAATTTTTGGCATAGATAGTACTATTTTCATGGCAGAGTTCGAGGTCAAGAAATGCCAATGTCTCTTGATCAGCCAAGTGGGTGAAGGAGAGGTCCACCATATTGTTGTTGCAATATTGGACGAAGGCATCAATGTCCTCCCGGGAGCCATCCCATATGACAACGATGTCATTGATGTATCGACCATAAAACACTACGTGGGCAGCAAAGGGATGGCTAGATGGTAAATGCAGATGTTCCCAGTACCCCATGCTGAGGTTAGCATAGGAGGGGGAAAAATTGGCCTTCATGGCCATTGATCTGGAGGTAATGGGTCCCGTTGAATTTGAAATGATTGTGTGTGAGGCAATACGAAAGTGCTTCCAAAATTAAATGGGCCTGCCTTGCATTAATCAGAGGATCCTGCGCCAGAAAATGCTCTACTGCCTGTAATCCCACCATGTGCAGAATGGATGTGTATAGGGATGTCACATCAAGGGAAAGCCACCAGTAGATGGGCTCCTACATGTATTTTGCCAGCAGGTCTAACAGGTGGGGGCCATCATGGATGTTATAAGGTAGATTCTGGGCCAATGGTTGAGGGAATTGATGAATGTAAATGGAAAATCCACTGGTCACATTGTCCATTGCACGATAAGATGACCAGGTGGGTTGGCTAGGTCTTTATGTATTTTGGGCAAATTATAAAAATAGGGTACCCTATAAAAGTCTTACTTCATGAAGGAGGCTTCATTTTTGGTGATGATGCTCTCACCGAGGGCCCGGGCACTGATTTGACTGGCCTCGAGGGAGAATTCTGGGAGGGGATTTTTAGTAAGGATCTTGTATGTATTAGTGACTGATATCAGCCTGAGAGATTCCTGGATGTACACATCGTATCCTGAATGACAATCCCTTCTCCTTTGTCTGCAGGTTTTATAATGATAGTTTTGTTGTCCGTGAGGTTGTCTAGGGCCGGACGATCCCTTGGGGTAAGGTTGGTGTTTTTGTAATTATGTATCTTGGTAGTACTGGTGTTACAGATATTTATGAGGTTGGCATATACGACCTGATAAAATGTTTGGAGGTAGGGCCCCTTGTTCTGAACGGGGGTTGAAGATGGATTTAGGATGCAGGGAAGTGTGTGGATGGGTGGAGAAGTGGAATGATGTTGGGACAACCATTCCCTGTCATCATAACAGTTTTCTGAATATAATTCTACCAGATCTTGCAGTGCTGGCGCATCAATGTTATCAAGTGTGGTATTGTTTGTGTAGGCATGTCCTGAGTGAGTATCTTCTGGGGCAGATGGAGCTTTTGAAGCTTCAATATTGTAAAATCTTTTGACTGTGAGGTCACCGATGAATTTGTGTAAATCTTTGAAGAGGACAGATGGGTTGGGCTGGGTGATGGGGGAAAATGTCAGACCTTTGCTTAACAAAGTTAAATCATAGGGGGATAGGGCCTGGGAGGAGAGATTGCAGATTTTGACAGTCTCCTGATCTTTTGTACCCTTTCTCCTATTTCTGTCCCCCCTCTGTCCTCTTATCCATATTTTGTTTTTGTGAGGCTAGGGAGGGCTGTGGCCTAAAAAAAGAAGAGTGTGTGACTTCTGAATCAAGTGTGGGGGGTGGATTGGGCTCAGCTTGGGGATGGAGAGGCTGTGTGCTACTAGATAAGACCAGGGAGGGGGGCTTTATCCAGACACTGGACTGGGGGGGTCAGGAGGGAGCTCCAATTGCCCCAAGCGAATTGGGAGGAGGGGGTACTGGGGTACTGTTGACATGGCTGGCAACAGGGGGCAGTGTGGGTGGGGGTGATTGTTCACTCCCTGAGAGAGAAGCTAAAACCCATGCACTGGTAGTTTTCTTGAGGCGTTGGGGTTTGGGAGTGGTGTGAATAGGTGGTATGTGGGGGGCCTGAGGTTTGTTCTGAGGTCTGGGACCAAAGGAGGATCCTGGGGGGAGGCCTGGAGGTGGGGAACCTCCCAAAGGGTCTACAAGACATAAGTGCGACTGGTCCTAATTGGGGTCTCTCATGAGGATGATTCCTTTCTTTTTTCCAACAGAATACCTTGTTGGAGATGTAATCTTCCAGATCTCTCCTAAATTTCAGTATTTTTTTCGCAGTGAAGAAGTCCTCATTTTTCTGAGTCTTTTTCTTAAGCATAGTGAGCCATGAAATTGGTAAATGTGAAATGGTGTTTCGAATCGTGAAGGATATGTGATGATTAGAGTTGAGCGAACTTCTAGAAGTCCGGGTTCTGCTGGTTCGGCCGAACTTCGGGTCAAAGTCCGGGTTCGGGTCCGGACAGAACCCGAACTTTGTCCCTTCTTTTTCTGAGTCTTTTTACTCCTGAAGAAGTGACGCTTTTTTTATGACTTTAAATCCTCTCTAGACCTTCTAATGTAGAGGTTGTTCCATAAGACAACCTTTTTTCTTTCCTTAGTAGGAGTACTCTCTGGGGTTAATCCTGGTCAGCGTGAATACAGAACATCTGGGAAACCCTCCAAGGGGTGGAGGTCCGGAGGGGGGTCCTAGGAGGAAACCAGGGTCTGGAGTCTTGTTTGGAGTCCGGGGGGTGTATGGTGGATAAGTGTGGTGAGGGTTTGGGGTTGCGGAGTTCTTTTGATGGTCACGTACCCAAA
>BLSH010384348.1:130439-140626 GCA_018402905.1 Glandirana rugosa | reverse complement strand
AAAAGTGACACACAGACTTTAAATAAGTTTGCAGAACAGATGTGCACTTATTTCCGGTTTCATTTAAAGTGACACACAGACTTTAAATAAGTTTGCAGAACAGATGTGCACTTATTCCCGGTTTCATTTAAAGTGACACACACATTTTGCAGAACAGTGATATGGGTTCTCCCGGCTTATTTATACTTTTTTGACACAGTTTGAAGATGATTTTAGAACATTTCTATGGCCTCTACCGTTAATTAATACTTTTCAGACCCATTTTGAAGATGATCTCCATTTTTGCATTTTTTATGTTTTTATTTTTTTTTTAAATATTTAAAGTTATTTCCCTGTCCCCATTTCTTTGTAGGTCACTTGTCCCACCCTTACCCCCATTTCCTTCCTTTTGCAGACCTCTAGGACCTTCCAGGACTATTTTATAGCCATTTTTGTGCCTAAAAGTCCGTGTCCCCATTGATTTCAATGGGGTTCGGGGTCCGGGACAAAGTTCGGGTTCTGTCCGGACCCGAACCCGGACTTTGTCCCGAAGTTCGGCCAGACCAGCAGAACCCGGACTTCTAGAAGTTCGCTCATCTCTACTCATGATTGAGGACTTGTGTATTTTCTAGTTTGTACACGTATTTACAGCGCTCCACTTTTTTTACTACTATTACGCTTGCAATTTGGGAGGTTGCGGTGGTAGCTGCTTTTTCACATATATATTTTTTTCACTAGCGCAATACTTCTATATTTCTTTTGCTCTATATGGCTCCACCCCTTGTCACCCAGAGAAAAGGGATTGCCAAGATCAATCGTCAGTTCTCAATTACCATCAATGAAGCACCATCAGAGAACCAGAAACTTATCTTCGAAACACTGATTAGGCAAGGACATTTCAAATGCAGGTATTTTCATTCTGTTCCTTTGCTGTATATTTTGTCTCAGTATTTTGCAACCTTCTTTTATTTTTCTGTAAATATTTTACTGCACCTAAAACTTGACCTTTTCATTATTAAACCTTCTTTTGAAAAGTGTTAATTTTGTCACTAAAGCTCTTAATGCAACTATCACGAATCTGTTCCTTTGAAGAGCGCTACTGTTTTTAAAATAACGCATCTGGATATACCTGTTGCGGTGACAGTGTGTGTTACAGGTGGTTATGCTGAAATACTGGTCTTGCTGAAAGTTTGAGCTCCTCTAGCTCCAATAGAGGTGGTGGCAGTGAAAGGGTTAATTGTTTGAATTAGCCCGGTAACAATCGCTCTCAGGCAGCTGGCATTTAGACGGTGGTCCCGCAAACTTGGACATCTTTGTGCTGAAAGCAGCTGAGTGTGGCATTGTTACGTTAGTGACAAGCACGGTGTCAGATCGGGGGGGTCCTCGGCCGCCTGTCGGTGAGGAGGGCAGCGATCTGATACCTGCGTTTGTCACAGCATAGATTGGTCATTTTTCCTCTCAGGGCCACTAGCTTCCTATCTCTCTGCTGTATGAGCGTCCCCATCCATTTGGTAGTACAGAATTCGGATATATGGGACCATGCAGTGCTTAGATCAGGATCAAGGAATGAACAGGTCTTGAGGACCTTAGGGGAAATTTTGTGGGAGATATATTCTTGAAGAAAGAAACTATCCCACTAATGTTGATTTGCTGAGAACATCTTCTAGTGTCCTGAATAATGTGTATAGAGTCTTGTGAGGGCCTGTGGGGGATGGATGCTTAATAAACAAGCTGCTGGGAAGACTAAAATTCCTCTAGGATGTGGTACATCTGCTCTGTGACTCGAGCAATAAGCTCCATCAGTGAATAAGTCGTGTGGTTGAGCATGGTGGTAACAAGAAGGAAAAGGGGGAGGGGGGTTGGGGGTAACCACAGAATATCACTAAAACTATACAGTATTTCCCATGACCAGAGTGCTGCAGCTCAGTACGGCTTGGAGGAAATCATAAAGAACAGTGGGTATAACTGGCGCCAGACTCCACAGCCATGGAAGCTAAGGCACTGTGTCAGGGAGAATGTATAGGCACAAACAGTATATTAATCAAATGGATTCAAGGGGTATCTGTGACAGGCAATATCAACACCAGTGGAAAACAATGTAGAACAAAAATTGAAATAAAGCTGTCCAAATGTTGCTGTGCAGGGGCTGCTGTCCTCAGAGAAAGCCAACTCTGGAATTTTTAGCAAAAGAAACACACAAGAAGCACCACCTGAGTATAGTACTAGCAACAACAATTTACTTCAAAAGGATTAAAAACACTCACAAAGCTATTAAAAAACAGGCTCATCTGGTAAATCAGAAAGGGGGGGGGGTCGCTCTACCCATCCCACATTACCTGGCTGCAACCAGGTTGTTGTCAGTGGCTGGTGTCTGTTCCAGGGGCTTCATGGCATCCAGGAATGTTGTAGAAGCTGTGCTGGGACCTGCAGACCGGAAGTGACGTCACCTAGGGTGAGGAATCAGACCTGAGATACAGGAAATAGGATACAGGAAATGTCCAGAGAGCAACAGGATACAAGTTGACGTGCTCAGAGCTTCAGTTCCTTCTAAAGGCCTGGGGCTGTATTACATGGACAGCTTATTTATAGTGGTGTGCCGACCGTGGGACTACAAGGCTCAGCCATTCCACTGAATGTGTAAACAGGAAGCCCAGTGGTGGAACCGTGATGGACCAGTATTATACAGGACTGGAACATAGTAATAATTTACAATAAATCATGGCAAAGACAATAAATATGGATATAAATACTAGACAGATATAGGAGTGAGAATAAGCTTAGTTCAAGCCTATGAGCAAATAAATGGTGGAGAATGCTCTATACATCACAAGGGGACAAGTGGGAATAGGTGGAATGGAGGGACTAAGAGAAATTAGAATTATAGAGACTATAACTAGGACAATTAAAAAATTGGGGTTACATTAATGATAACTTCATAATCCATCATGCAGTATAATATAATTGTAAAAAATAGATACCGTATTTGCCGGCGTATAAGACGACTTTTTCACCCTGAAAAACATGCCTCCAAGTGGGGGGGTCGTCTTATACGCGGGGTGCGCTCCGCTCTATACCACTGCTGTGGAGGTATAGAGCCGCATTAGCCGCTGCTCCTTCTTTAGTGCCGGCTCCCGCGCCGGCGGAGTGATATGCAGCTGCACTCCGCCCTCTCACTGTGTTCGGGGAGGGCCAGGGAGCGGGTCCGGCAGACTCGATCGCTGCCGGCTACCCGCGATGCCCCCCCGAGTGAAAGAACGGAGGTCCGTGAAAGTAAACACGGACCTCCGTTCTGTGAGAGGGGGAAGGGCTGTGATCACAGCCTTCCTCTACATGGAAGCTGTGATCACTTCCCTTCCCCTGCTAGGGCAGCCCACACACAGTTAGAACACGCCCAGGGAACACAGTTAACCCTTAGAGCGCCCCCTGCAGGTTAACCCCTTCACTGCCAATGGCATTTACACAGTAATCAGTGCATTTTTATAGCACTGATCGCTGTATAAATGCCAATGGTCCCAAAAAAGTGTCAAAATGGTCCGACATGTCCGCCCCAATATCGCAGTACCGCTAAAAATCGCAGATCGCCGCCATTACTAGTAAAAAGTAAAAAAATAAATAAAAACCCCAAAAATGAATTCTCATCATCCGTAAACGTGGCCACTTTTGCGCAAACCAATCAATAAACGCTGATTGCGATTTTTTTTCAACATGTTGAAATCAAATCTGATGTTCTTTTACATTTTATTTGGTGTGTGGAAGGTGTGCAGAAGAGGGGGTAGTCTTATACGGCGAGTATATAACAAACTCTATATTTTGAGTGGAAATGTTGGGGGGTCGTCTTATACGCCCAGTCGTCTTATACGCCGGCAAATACGGTAATTATATAATACATTTTTTTAAAAACATATATAAAATATATACATATATTAAAAAAATTATATATATATATATATATATATATATATATATATATATATACACACATACATACATACACATAAATTAATGTGGATAAATTCATAAAAGCAATGATGAGACAATATAATGGGCTTATATATCTATATCTAAACAGTACTATGGTACTTACAGTAGCTCAGAGGTAGGGGATCCTGGACTATGTGATGCAGTGGCGGCTGATGAATTTTAAGATGGGGGGGCGCCACATATTGTGTCAGGCGTATACAACTTAGCATCACAAATGGGGTATATTGTAGCCAGTAACACAGTATACAGCCAGTACGCAGGTATTATAGCCAGAACACAGGGAGCCAGTACACAGGTATTATAGCCAGAACACAGGTAGCCAGTACACAGGTATTGTAGCCAGTACACAGGTAGCCAGTACACATGTACTGTAGCCAGAACACAGGGGGCTGGTAGCCAGTACACAGGGGACAGGTAGCCAGTACACAGGTATTATAGCCAGTACACAGGTATAGTAGCCAGAACACAGAGGACAGGTAGCCAGTACACAGGTATTGTAGCCAGAGCACAGGGGACTGGTAGCCAGTACACAGGGGACAGGTAGCCAGTACACAGGTATTGTAGCCAGAACACAGGGGGCTGGTAGCCAGTACACAGGTATTGTAGCCAGAACACCGGTTCCAGGTAGCCAGTACACAGATATTATAGCCAGGCTGATTGAGGTGGTAGTTAGACCCACCTGGGCCTTGGCTGCACTAAATTAGCCTTGTAGGTTGGTTGGTGTGTGTGTTCAGTTGAAGCCATTGTACACTCCACAATCAAACTTGTATCAGATTTGTTTCATGCATGCTACAACCAATTCGTATCGGTCATGCCATTCACCTCACAATCGATTTGTAGCGAATCCATTGCATACTCACCACAATCTGATTTGAGCCTAGTCACAACGGTTCGTATCGGATGCATCACACACACTGATTCGCATCGGACCATGTCACTTACTTTCTTTGTTTTATTACCCTATCTACCGATTCGTATCGGTGCATGCCTTCCCTTCAACCGATTTCGATCGGTTCATGTCATTACTCTGTTCAGTTCATTTTCTTGACTACCGATTTTGCATCGGTGCATGTCCTACCCCCACAAACATTCCATGTCAGATACTTACCACAGTCCAACATGTACCTAGTTACTGATTCGTACCGGTCATGTTGTTTACCCGGTCCATGTTATCTTCCCAATCCGTTACCCTTCCTACCGACTCGCATCAGTTCATACCGCTTTTTTTTCACTACCAAATCGCATCGATTCATGTCATTCCTTACTACTAGAGTTGAGCGAACACCTGGACGTTCGGGTTCGGAGGGTCTGAACGAACTTTGGGAAAAAGTCCGGGTTCGGCACCGAACGTTGCCCAAACGTTATCCCGGACACCGAACCCCATTGAAGTCAATGGGGACCCGAACTTTTAGGCACAAAAATGGCTGTAACAAAGTCCTGGCAAGTGCTAGAGGGCTGCAAAAGGAAGTAAAATGGGGGTAAGAGTAGGGCAAGTGCCCTATAAAAAAATGAGGATAGGGAAAATAAATTAAAATCAAATATACTAGGAGATTATTTGTGAACAATAATCTGTCCCTCTAAGCAGAAGCCTCTATCTAGTGCAGTCAGATCGCTCAAAGCAGCAGTATGTGAAATCTCTAATTACTCCTACAATATGATCGTTGTGTACGATCCCACAATCTGATCGTTGTGTAGGATCGTAACGATCGTTGTGTTATGAAGGGTTTGATCTGCAATCTGTCACTCAAAGCAGCAGTATGTGAAATCTCAAATTTCTGCAATCTATCCCTCAGAGCAACAGTAGTAGTAATCTCAGGATGCAGGATCAGATGTTAAAATGTCTGCAATCTGTCCCTCACAAAAACGCCGGCAGCTTCCTCTCTCTACACTAACCCAAGAGCATATGACAAGCAGCACTGTGACTCCAGCCTCATATAGAGGCTGGGTCACATGATGCACTGGCCAATCACAGCCATACCATTAGTAGGCATGGCTGTGATGGCTTCTAAGGGCAAACCAGTGAAACGCTTGTTGATTGGCTGCCCTGCAGCTATTCAACATGTGTGATCAACTACCAGAACCCAGAACCCGAACCCAAACATTTTTTGAAACGTCCGTGTTCGGGTCCGGGTCCCAGACACCCCAAAGTTCGGTACGGACCCGAACGTTACAGTCCGGGTTCGCTCAACACCACTTACTACCAATTCACAACGGTTCATGTCAGTTCCTATTGCTGACGCATGTCAGTTCATCTTTTTCCACTACCGATTTGCAGCACTTCGTGTTATTTTCTACTACTGATTCGCATCAGTTCACGCCACTTCCTACTACCGATTCGTGTAATTTCCTATTACTCATGTTGGTTCATGTCATTCCACTACCGAGTCGCATCGGTTCATGTCAGTTCCTACTACCAATTCGCATTGGTTCATGTCACTTCCTACTTACCGACTCATGTTGGTTCATGTCGTTCGTTCCACCACGAGTCGCATCAGTTTATGTCAGTTCCTACTACCGAGACGCATCAGTTCATGTCAGTTCCTACTACTGATTCGCATCGGTTCATGTCAGTTCCTACTACCGATTCACATCGGTTCATGTCAGTTCCTACTACCGATTTGCATCGGTTCATGTCAGTTCCTACTACTGATTCGCATCGGTTCATGTCATTCTCTACTACCGATTTGCATTGGTTCATGTCAGTTCCTACAACCGATTTACATTGTTTCTTGTCAGTTCCTACTACGGAGTCGCATCGGTGCATGTCAGTTCCTACTACCAAGTCGCATCGGTTCATGTCAGTTCCTACTACCGAGTTACATCGGTTCATATCAGTTCCTATTACCGAGTCACATCGGTTCATGTCAGTTTCGACTACCGATTCGCATCGGTTCATGTCAGTTCCTACTACCGATTTGCATCGGTTCATGTCAGTTCCTACTACTGATTCGCATCGGTTCATGTCATTCTCTGCTACCGATTTGCATTGGTTCATGTCAGTTCCTACTACCGATTTGCATTGTTTCTTGTCAGTTCCTACTACGGAGTCGCATCGGTTCATGTCAGTTCCTACTACCAAGTCGCATCTGTTCATGTCAGTTCCTACTACCAAGTCACATCGGTTCATGTCAGTTCCTACTACCGAGTCACATCGGTTCATATCAGTTCCTACTACAGAGTCACATCGGTTCATGTCAGTTTCGACTACCGAGTCGCATCGGTTCATGTCAGTTCCTACTACCGAGTCGCATCGGTTCATGTCAGTTCCTACTACCGAGTCACATTGGTTCATGTCCGTTCCTACTACCGAGTCGCATCGGTTCATGTCAGTTCCTACTACAGAGTCGCATCGGCTCATGTCAGTTCCACTACCAATTTGCATCGATTCGTGTCATTTCCTACTACCAATTTGCATTAATTATGTTAGTGTTCTGCCGATTCGAATCGGTTTGTGTCATGCCGCTAATTATCGTCAATTTATCTATCGATTTGCATCGGCTCATGTTATTTCCTACCACGGATTTGCATCGAAGCAAATCAGTTCACATGTAATTTAAGTAGACCCACATTTTTCTAAAGCCAACTACCGTTTCGTATTGGTTTGTGTATCTCCCTTACTACCGATTCGTATTGATCCATGGCATCGGTTCAAGTTCCACGCCCAGGGCCGCTGATAGGGCAGTACAGGCAGCCCTCCTGTAGGGGGCCCGAGCTCTGTCACTTAAGAAGGGGGGCCTGGGCACCTGAGGAGAGGAGAGCCAGTTGTACTGCCTTCTGATACCTGTTGATCCCCTGCAGCGCTGCCAGCTTTCTCCCTCCAGCAGCTCAACAGGGGCAGGCATTTCTACATACTAATGTCATGATTTTGAGCAGAGTGAGACAGCTGCACAGTCTCCGCCTGTTCATCTGACAAGTGCAGAAACTCTCCACCCTCTCTTCCAGGCCCGCAGTCGGCCGTGTGTGCTATCTCTTATCAGCATGATTAAAGAGTGGGAAGCTTGCTTCACCTCCTCCCTGACTGAGTCCTGACCCCTGCTCCCTGCTCCTCTCCTTCCAGACCTTGCCCTGTGTTCATTGTGATCTCCAGTGCTGGCTGCAGGGTTTGGATGGAGCAGTTCTTCAGCTGAAGGGGTGAGTGAGGGTTGCTTCTGGAGTGAAACAGAAACTACAGGATTTTGGAGAAGGGATGAATATGCCAGGAGCCTGCCTAGAACTACAGGTAGATGCCACTAGCTGGTATCTGTAGCAGGGCTAATAGTGCAACAGTCCTTATCTGAGAGTAGGTCTCTTTTTATATACCCCTGAATGACTGAGATATGTGAGTATGCCTTTGGGAGGACCTATGCTTGATTTTATTATAAGGCTTATCACGCACCAGTATCTGGTAAATGCATACCTTTGGGGGGAGAGAATCACGCAGTAGAATTTTGGGATGTGGTGCACACATGCTGTTTTTATTAGCAAGAATCTCACCTCTTTCTGGATTACTTCACATACCTGTACTCTCAGATAAAGACTGTTGGACTATAAGCACTGCTACAGATACCAGCTTCTGACTATTTATGGTCAATGGACTGGAAATTGTATTTGTATGTTTTATGATATATGTTTATTTTTTTAGCAGCAGCTTACATATTGACTGCATATTTTATTCTGATTAGGAAGGCTTGGCATATTTTAAGATTATACTAGCTGCTATTGCAATGCTGGAACCTGGGGCCAGTGACTACACCTCTCCCTCTAGCTAATAGACATCTAACATCTAACCCAGCCATTTCTATATGCCACCCCTTGGGCCCCATTCCCACTTCGTAGAGTGGGAACACATTTTCCTGATTGTGTTTTTTTTTTTGCTTGTTTTTCACACATAGGGGAGCCCATTCACTTGAATTGGCTGCCATATGTGTGACAAACATATCATAGAGGCTCTAGAAGCTTTTAGGGCATGCAGCTTTGCAAGCCTGCCATATGACAAAAAGCAGGTCTGCTAATTATATTTGGGGTGCCATTAACAATTAATACACCACAAATGCTATACTACTACTACAGTCTGACAGCACTGTATACATGCCATGGCTGTGATGCTTTATTTCAGCAGCAGCATTTTTAACACAGGCTGCAGAGCTTGACAGGCAGCACCACCTAGCAAACTCCCCATTGTGTTCAAACACTTGGCTCACAGTTGCAGTGCAGTCTCACAATATAAAATTTCCATTCACAATAAAAAAAAAACAAAAAAAAAAGGTATTAGGTGTTTGCAGTAGCAAGGCTATTGGGACCATGGCATTTTAGTGACTTGATATTTCCCGAATTGGGGGGGACCCTGTTCAGTGGGTTATACGGGGATTTATAACAGCAGCCCTGTCCATGCCAAGCACAGTTATGGTTAGTTCGGCCACAATACACCCCCTTTCTATTTTTATCCTTCACCTATCTATAGGTCAATTTTGCAATCGCTGCAAATTTATCAGTACAGGCTCTTGCAATCACTGCAAGCACGCCTTCGATTGCACTACACCTTGTGATCACTGCAAGCACAGGTACAGTACGTGTTACTCCATACATTACAGCAAGCAGGCAATACGATCGCTGCAAGCACATGTTGTCATTTAAGCCTCTAGCAAACGCTGCGATCACGTAACTACACAAACCCCTTGCGATCTCTGTCAGCATGTACAAACACAAACTTCTTACAAATGCTGCAAGTATGCTTAACTAAACGCCTTGCAAATCTCTGCCAGCACGCTTTGACACTCCCCGCAATGCTGCAAGCATGCATTTCTTTTTTTTTTTTCTTTTTTTTTTTTAGAGATTTTATTGAAGTATAGAGATATTGTACAAGCACATGGTCAAAAGAGAAAAACAATGAACACGAACGTCGCTAGCATAACGGACGAACGACATTACATACCTCATTGTGCATGACATGGACACGAACGTCACTAGTGTTCCACATCACGTTAGCTTCCGCACGAACGTCACTAACGTTCTCGGACATGACTATTTAAACGTCGCTAACGTTTTAACTGGATATCTATCCACTTCCTATTTTTATCTTTCCCCCACATAACACCGGCTTGATTGGTATTGACACGAACCGTACCTGTCCCGACGACAATATTTAGGGGCATATTGGGTGACTTGTCCCAGGGGGGGTTAAGCCCTTTATAGTTCAGTGATTTTACGGTACCAGGGTTATCGGAACGATGACGTTTGTGGATTATGGA
>BLSH010384348.1:115818-130429 GCA_018402905.1 Glandirana rugosa | reverse complement strand
ATGGTCTGGGGTTGCAAGGGGGGCGACCACTTTAACAGTGCTTTGTCCCAGTATCCGAAGATTAAAAGGAGGGGATCTTTAGGCAACAGGAGAAGGTTGACATTGTGAATATAGGATATGACCTGATCCCAGAAGGCTGATATGTGGGAGCATGACCAGAAACGATGGGCGAGTGAAGGTCTTGGTTGGTCACAAAGTGGGCACTTAGCCCGGTCCCGGTTTGAGTTGTCCAATAGGAATGGGATGTGAGCACGGTGCAAGATTTTTAGTTGGGTCTCTCTCCAGGTTTCGTTCGGAGTCAGCTTAATTGTATGGTTGTAACCATCAAGGATTTTTTGTGCTAGATCCGGGGAAGAAAAGTCTTTAGACCAGTTGGAGGATTTTAAGCCGTCAGCTGGGTGTCTGGCTTTTTCCAGCAGAAGTTTGTAGATTTCGGACAGGCTATAAGTTTTTTTTTGGATCAGGGCGTCCAGTTTACTGGAGGAGAATCTCAGGTGGCTAACCGGACAGGCCGCCTTAATGAAGCTTCGGCATTGCCATAGTTGGAAGATGTGGGATTTGGGCAAGGCATATTCGGCCATGAGTCCAGGTCCCGAGGCTGACCCGAGGACGTTATACACAGAGAGGAGAAATTTGTCAGACCTTGGTCTTCCCAAGTTGAGTAGGTTTTAGTTGACAGTCCTGGTGGGAATTCCGGGTTCCCCTAGATAGGGAGATAGGGAGATAAGGAAGAGGGGAGTTTGAAGAGTCTCCTGTAGGTTCTCCAGGCAATGGAAGTGTCCCTGAGGAGTAGATTTGAAGGCAGATTTTTCCATTTGGCGTGGAGGAGAGCGGTCAAGGAGAAGGGGTGTACCATGTTTTGTTCAAGAATGTGGTTAGAGTACCGGCCAGACTTAGTAATCCAGTCCATGCTGAATCTCAGAAGGGAGGCAACATTATACAACCTTATGTCAGGAATGCCAGCCCCACCTTCGCCCCTGGGAAGAGTAAGCTTGGTCAGAGCAATACGGGGTCGCCTCCCTCGCCATATGAAGGAAGAAATAGATTTGTTGAGAAGTTGAATATCTTTGTGTTTAATCAGCAGCGGTACAGTTTGGAGGGGATATAGTAGGCGGGCAAAGCTGACCATTTTTACCAAGTGACTTCTTCCCAGGAGCGAAAGAGGTAGATCCATCCAATTATCCAATTCTCGGGTAATTTTGGAGATAAGAGGGGGGTATGAGTTGAGATGATACAAGGATGCAGGAGATTTCCCTATGTTAATCCCCAGGTAGGTGATGTGAGAATGGGCAAGAGTGAAGGGAGAGGAGGCGGCCCAGCTCGGGTTTCGGGATGGACCCAAAAGTAGGATCTCACTTTTACGATAATTTATGCGAAGGCCTGAGCACAAATTGAAGTTGTCAAAAATGCATTTAATTTGGGGTAGGTCGGCTGCTGGGTTAGATGTGAATACTAGCACATCATCCGCAAAGAGGGAGGAGCGTATTGTGGATTCACCTATCTGAATGCCATGTAGGGGGGCGATGTAATTTAGGAATCTGGACAGAGGCTCTATGGCGATATTGAAAAGGAGGGGGGACAAAGGGCAGCCCTGCCTAGTACCTTTTGAAAGTTTAAACTCGGGGGTGAGTATTCCCGCCACCATCACCCTTGCCGCCGGAGCCTGGTACATAGATTTAATTAGATGTGTGAATGGGCCGCCAAAACCCAACCTATTTAACACCAGGTGAAGCCAGTCAAAGCAGACATTGTCAAAGGCTTTTTCAGCGTCCAGGGTGATGATGGCACGGTCACCCCCAGGGTCGAGTTTGGCGCTCTCCAGTACCGCCAAGACCTTTCTTATGTTAAGCGTGGCTGTCCTCCCTTTGACAAAGCCCGATTGGGCAGGGTCAATTAGATGAGGTATAATCTTGGCTAGTCTTTGGGCTACTATTTTGGATAGGATTTTGGCATCGATATTTAAGAGAGAGATGGGCCTGTATGAACCGGGGTCTGTGGCATCCTTCCCTTTTTTCTCAATGAGTTTGATGGTGGCCTGGTTGTTAGTGGGGGGGTACGGGTTGCCTTCCCAAATATGGGAGTAGAGAGCCTGGAGGGGGGGGGACAATTTTGTCTTGAAGTGTTTTAAAAAATTTGCTGGTGAAACCATCTGGTCCTGGGGCTTTGGCGGAGGTGAGATGATTGAAGGAATCCCTGACGTCTTGCTCACTTATGGGTTCATTTAGCATAGCCAGTTGTTCTGTAGATATCTTAGGGAGCTGGATTTTCTCCAGGAATGAATCTGGTCGGGGGCATAAAGCTTCGAGTAGAAACTCAGCATGATTTGGCTTATCTCGTGGGGTTTGGTCTTTAAAATGCCGGCGGGGTCACGGAGGAAGGAAATTTGGGTTGGCTTAGTGGGCCCTCTACAAAGTCTAGCCAGGAGTTTCCCTGATTTGTTGCCAAATTTATGGAATGAGGCCTCTACTTGGGATCTATTTATGCGTTCCAAGTTGTCCGCCCAGGAGTCAAAGGAGTGTTTGGCGGTAAGCCAGGCCGCGGTATGTTCGGGTGTGTTTGAGTTGAAGAGAGCCCGTTGGGTGCTTCTAAGTTTATAGCTTGCCGCTTTGTAGTTGGACATGACCTGTCTTTTGTAGGCAGCTGAGTAGGATATAATTTGTCCTCTAAGGTAGGCCTTGCCGGCCTCCCAAAAAAGGGTGGGGTCGGATGAGTGCATATGGTTGGCGTCTGTATACTCATCCCAAGCGGAATCTAGGAATGCCTTGAAGTCTTTGTTGTCATGCAGGAAGGGGGGGAATCTCCAAAGGGGGGGGTGCCTGTTTGGGGGGACCAAGGGAAATGTTTATTGATATTGGGGCATGATCAGAGATGACCAACTCATGTATCTCTGAGTCAGTGGTCTTGGGAACTAGGGAATCAGAGCAGAATAGATAATCGATCCTCGTGAGAGATTTGTGTGGGTGGGAAAAAAGGTGTATTCCCTCTCGACAGGGTGCTGAAGTCTCCAGATGTCAGAAAGGTCTAGGAACTCAATGGCCGAGGATAGCCCAGTAGGGGAGTGAGGTGGGAGGGGAGTTCTAGCCGTTCGGTAGAAATGAATTTATAGGGTAAGTTTTTATGAAAGAGAATGAGGACGCCTGCTTTGCGCATGTTGGCTCCAGAGCCTAGGACTGAGCCCACCCATAGTTTCTGCATGCGTGGGAAGTCTGAAGGGGAGAGGTGGGTCTCCTGTAGGAGAGCGATATCGGCCCTCAGTCTTTTTAAGTGCCTAAGAATTTTTAGTCTCTTAATAGGGGAACGAAGCCCCTTGACGTTCCAGGAAACAATTTTCATGGGGGGGGGTCTTGGGTTAGGGGTGTGAATGGCTGGTAAAGAGCTAACATCACCTGGAGGGGGAAGTTAAGGGGGTCTGATTTCTTGGGATACCAATGCCCGTGTGCCCACGGGAATATTAGGGGATAGGCTAGGTGGGTTTGTTGCAGCATAGGGGAGTTGAGGGAGAGAAAGAAAGCAAAAGGAAGGGATAACCAACACAAATTACAGCCTTCAAGGCAAATCTCTTTTTTCCGCATGGGTAACTGCCTGGGGTGACTCCCCCTGCGCTTCCCTGAACTCTAGTTTAGTACTGATGACCATGTTGAAGACCAAACTAGAACCTCAGGAAATCTGGCTCATGGAGCAGGGAGAAGTTTAGCACCTGCAGTAGAACATGTGGAGAACAGAGGGCAACATATAAAGGAACCATGAACATTACCGACAGCAGTGTCTATATCTTACCCAGACAGATTAACATACAGGGTGGCTGAGTACCCTTGGAATGGTAGAGGGTATTATGGCGAGGACGTAAAGAGTTTGGGTGTCCAGTTTTAGGAGTTATTAGACATGTCTTGCCTTGTTGAATTGATCAGTGGGTGGAGGAGCCGGTAGAGTTGTTGATTTTGGGCTTCTTGGGAGAAGCTTTCCTTGGGCTCCTTTGGTCCAGGGGTCGGCTCGCATGGGAAGTGGTGGCTCCTATATCCGAGTTGATAGGAGAGCGAATTGTTCTGAGGAAAAGTTCTGCCTCTGCAGGATCTTGAAAGGTGAGCTGGTCTCCGTTAGGGCCTCGGAGACGTAGCGTTGCTGGAAAAGCCAGGGTGAATTTTATGTTTTTCTGGAACAACTGCGTACAGACGTTCTGGAAGGCCTTCCTCTTCTTGGATACCTCGACGGAGTAGTCGGCAAAAATGAGTATCTTGAGGCCATCAATTTGGAGGGATCTGGCTTGGCGAAACTTTTGAAGGATGTTGGCCTTGTCTGAATAATTGAGGTATCGTGCTATAATGGGGCGAGGAGAGGTGCGATCATTTTTGGGAGGTCCAATACGATGCGCCCTTTCGACTATGGCCGGAGCGGGGAGCCCCAAAGTTTCAGGTATCCGTTTGGCGCAGACGTCTGAGAGATTATGCGATAAAAGTGATTCCGGGATACCTACGAATACCTACGAAGGTTGTTCCTTCTTGACCTGTTTTCCAGGTCATCTAGCTTTTGTAGGATGAGAGTGTTCGACTTCTCTTGGGTTTGTTCAAATCCTTGTAGCTGGTAGAGCTCGTCCTCGATGCTGGATATGCGGTTCTCTGCTTCGTTGAGCCTTACAGAGTGTTCTTTGAGGTCCTTGTGAATGTGGGCCATGCTTGCCTGTATGGCTCCTTGAACTGATTGTTCAATTGTGGGGGTAAGGAGTGCTGCGACCGCACGTGCAATTCGTTCGGTGTCAGAGGTCTCTGGGTTTTGGGAGACAAGTTGGGGGGTGCTATTGGTCTCCATTTCTGATTCACCTTGAGTTAGTCTGTCGGGTCCCCTGGTGCGCTGCTGCGATGGAGGGTTGTATTGCAGAACGGCCGGTTGAACGATCGGATGAGCGGGGCCTAAGCCTCGATTTCTGGCCGGCGCGGCGGGTTCGTCCGGGAGGTCCCTTTCTCCACAAAACGGTCCATCGAGGATGGAAGGTGTTCTGCAAGAGGGGATTCCGGCGAAATAAGGCGTTCTGGTCAGCTTTGCAGGCAGATTTTAGGAGTGCAGACTGGGAGCTAGCTGAGAGCACAGCTACTCCATGCGGTGCCGGAACCGGAAGTGAGCATGCATTTCAAACATGAACTTCTTGCAATCGTGGCAAACACGTATTTTCTTTTAACTCCTTGCAAATCACTGCGAGCACGCATCATCGCAAACCCCTCGCAATCACTGTGAACACTCACTGTCAAACTCCTTGCATCGCTGCATGCGTGTATTTGCATAAATTCCTCGCAATTGCTGAGAGCACGCATCATCACCAATCCCTCGCAATCGCTTCGAGCACGGACAAACACCACCCCATTACAAGCACATTCTCAGTTGCACACAATCAGCCCCACACCATTTTAGTGGCACTTAATCGGCCACTCGTCTCCAGTGGCATTAACATTGCGGGCCACTCATCATTTTCTGTGTCATTTCTCCTTAGGTCAGTCGAGTTCAGGTCCCATCCTGCATCAGGTTGGACGTTTTCCCCAAAAAAACAAAACAAAAAAAAAAACCAACCTCCCAACGTAGGGATCGCTTCTTCATCAGGGCCACCTGCATACCAAGGGTGGGACAGCCTGTGTAGGAAAATAAAAGAGATATACTTTTTCATTCATGTCACCACTACTACAGGTTCGATCCATATCAGGACCTTAATGATAGAGCGTTAGTCAGGTGTAGTTCACGGGTCGTATCTGTCACATTATTCTGCAGCACTCTGTCACTAAATCTTTGATTTTACATACACCATTCGGCATACTAAGGTTGAGCGTTAAAATTAAATGTGTATTTGCGCACTCAGGATGTGACTAGATGTATGAGACTGCTGCCTTCCTGCGATCCCTTTAAGGTGGAATGAGATGAATAAACTAAGAAGGAATGGCACTGTCTTGTAACCTTATTCAGAAGTGAAAGATATATAAAAAACACCAATCTTATAAATATGTATAAATAGTAATCAAAAAATGTCTAATGCCCATTAATTGTAAAAGCAAGTTCATAAAGGTCCACAATTTGAAAAATCTTGACAAAAGGCAATAATCCAAGTATTTTGTGAAAAAAAGGGATGTAAAAAATATTAAAAATATATATATTAAAAAAATGTTTAAAAATGAAGTAGCAACAAAGAGGTGGTGAAAGAAAAGCACTCAGCGGGAAAAATGTTATATGTAGGCTCAGTACATAAGGTATCCAAGATACATGACCATAAAAAAGGAGTGTATATAAAAAAAAAAAAAACAGCTAAGGTGACAATAAAACAGTTAGTGAAAAAAATAACAATCCACGGTGAAAAACGGAATGGCGTAAATTATGCAAAAAACCCAATCCATAAAATAACCTGAGTGAATGTCCATAAAAAATTGCAACAGTTTAAGAAAAAAGTGATTGTATACGTAAAAAATTATATACAAAATAAAAATAAAAATGAAGTGGCAGCAAACAGGTGGTGTAGATCCGCAGTAAGAAAAATAAAGGAAATTCTTATAAAGGTGACTTCAGTGCTTCTTCTGTATACTTTGTGATGTCACATGTGCTCCCCCTCTTGGGTCCCCACTTACCAGATCTCCACACCCCTACAGGGGTAGCACGCATGTGGAAAATGGGTCTTGGTGTATTGTAGGGACCAGCCTCATGTTGTTTACTTGTAAACACCGATCCTCCACCAGCCAGGTGTACCTCAGCAGGACTCCATTTAATGGGAAAAGTAAGGGATTCCAAATAGTGTGATTCCGTAAAAAATATCTTTATTCATTTATTTTAAAAAGCATGCAAAAAATCTATTAAAAAAACAATATAAAAATATAGCTGTTCCAGCTGGCATACAGATTGGGCAGATTAAGGCTGCTATTTGAGGAAGGTCAGAACTCCTTCCTTCCTAAGCCGATCTGCGCTCCACTGATGTGAGAGCCCAGTATAAATTGGGAAAAAAAGGGATGTAAAAACCTGGCCAATCCCCTTTTGGCTCACCTCGGGTGCCACGCACTTTCTTGAGTTTTCTAAATTTCCACTATACAGTGTTCTATGACCGTAGAACACCGTGGGCTCTATCTATGCCTGTCGTTTCGTTCCTGTACTTCTCTTTCCTCGTTCTTGAATTTCTGTATCCCACTCCATTCTTTTTCCTTCTTCCACACCCCCTTTTGACACACCCCCTCTTGTTTTGCCTTAAGACTAACTTGAATGTCACTGACACGGAGCTCTTTTGTCACCACTTCGGTGGCCTATGCTCCCCACTCTGTGCCGTCTGCCAGCCAATTTGCCACACTGCAAACTAGTGCGCAAGTGTGGCCACAAGACGCCCCTTCAACCCCCCCTCCACCCCAGGATTCCACACCGGCCTCATCACTCTACCTCTCTCCACTCACCAGTGCAAAAATCCTTGAGTCGGCAAATCTTGACAAACAGGCCATTGATACCCTGCTAGAGGCCAAAGACAAAGGATCTGTGATCGGCCCTTTCACCCCGTAACCTTCCAAACCTGGAGACTCAGCCCTATTAGGCTTGTCAAGGGCAAGTTCTCCAATAAATTTCTGTTAGGGCACAATTTTTTTCTGCACCTCATTCTTCGCACATTCCGAGCTTGAATTCCCTGATTCCTTTCAATTAATTTTCCTTGAAATACATCAGACGACGTAGCTATCCAAGCAGTCTTTTTCGCAGAGCCGGTCACACCGAGCCCAGTGTCAGATGGTTATCCATTACTTGGATGATTTTCTACTCATCAAGCGACCAGAGAAACCACCTTGATACGTTGAGAGTGGTGTTCAACAACTTCAATGTTCCCATAGCTGAACACAAAGTGGAAAGCCCGGCACAAGCCGTGACCTTCTTAGGTGTCACTTTGGACACACGCACCATGCAAGCCAGCCTGCCTCCCGATGAACTAGCCCATATCAGGTTGGTTGTTCATGACTTTACTCTCTCGCAGGGGGTACTAGGAAACAGACGCAGACTTTGCTACGGACGCTCAATTTTGCAATAAGAATTATTCCTCAAGGCCGCTCTTTTATTTCATGGCTCCTAGTTTTCCTTACTCAGGTACAAGGAGCTGACCAAATCATTAGGTTAGACCTGGCAGCCATAGCCGACTTAGCAATGTGGGCTGAGTTCCTCACAAATTGTTACAGCATATTAAGGTTATCCCCACGGCATCAGCTGCATCCCCACAGGTAGTCACATATGCTGCAACTTCTACAGGCTTTGCTGCAATTTTTCGGCCATCACTGGTTCGCAGGTCCTTGGCCACCAGAAATCCTGTGAATTCCAGGTTTCTCTGTCATCCTGACTTTTCGAGCTGTACCCAATCGTGGCAGCTGCTCAGGTCTGGGGCCACACTTGGACAGGACAAACCATGGTCTTCGCTACTAAACCAGGCTATGGCCAAAAACGTAAACAAAATAGATCCAAGTCGCTCTCCATTCGAACCACCATTCTATATACCCGTAAGCATATCCAAGGCAAAAGCAAATCACAGCAAATGCATTATCACGTTTCAACTTTGGCTCATTTTTCAGCAGTATCCTGGAGCCGACCTAACGCCCCATGCCTATCCCTCCTTGGTCACAGCTAACCATGGACTGAAATGGCCAATGGCAAAGGCCTGCCCATTACGAACACCATCTTTAGAGACATGTCTAAAGTTCTCGTACGATTCGTGTTCGGGGTTCAGTCCAGTCTAGTCATTCAAGCGGCCATCTACCTATCCTACTATTTTTTTTTGCGGCCTAACAAGTTCACCATCAGCGGCGTTAGCAGCTAGGTATCATACAAACGCCACTTAACTAGCTTCTAAAACCATTATGTCCGTCACCTAGAAGTCTCCAAACCCATCAGATCAGACCCGGGGTCGAAATCAGCCTCTTCCGGACTATAAACTCCTGGTGCCCAGTTGCGGTGCTTGACTAGCTGCTGACTCACCTACCCAGTCACTCCGACTCTAGCCCATTATTGCCTTTACCTATTAGCCCATCAAGTGGCAACCAATACATCAGGCACGTCAGAATCTTACTGTCCAACCTTGGCCTTGACCGTGGCCGGTACTCTGGACATTCCTTTTGGATCACAGCAGCTTCAGCAGCATCTCAGCATGCAGTATCGGACCACGTGATCAATAAATTAGGCAGATAGAAGTCCGGATGCTTGGCTAGACACATTCTGAATCCTCAGTTGGAGATGATAAGCCTTCGCCAAGCTTGCTCATTGATCATTGTATCAATTAAGGACTACTTCCCTAAATTGCATTTTTTTTTTACTCTTGGCATACCGACCAGACAACCAAGGCACATTTATGTTGTAAGTCTTGTTGCGGGTTTATGTGATCCACATCTCTCTTCGGTCAGAGGGCCACGACCATAAGTAAGAAGGCCAGCATGGTGGCCTGAATTTATAGGAGGAGCCTGGAGGGTATTTAAGCACCACACCCCCGTTCCAGTGCACGATATCCTCCCTCCCATCCCCTTTTCAGGACATTTCTCAGCACATTCTTCTCCATTATTACCCATTACTTGTATAGGGTATGCCTCCTTCTCTTGGCACACAGACCAGATAACCGAGGCACACCTCAGGTCTATTTATGTTGTAAGTCTTGTTGCGTGTTTATGTGATCCACATCTCTCTTTGGTCATAGGGCCACGACCATAAATATATATATACATAGCATCTCACAAAAGTGAGTACACCCCTCACATTTTTGTAAATATTTTATTATACCTTTTAATTTGACAACTCTGAAGAAATGTCACTTTGCTATAATGTAAAGTAGTGAGTGTACAGCTTGTATAATGGTGTAAATTAGCTGTCCCCTCAAAATAGCTCAACACACAGCCATTATTGTCTAAACCACTGGCAACAAAAGTGAGTACACCCCAAGTGAAAATGTTCAAATTGGGCCCAAGGTGACAATATTTTGTGTGGCCACTGCCTTAACCCTCTTGGGCATGGAGTTCGCCAGAGCTTCACAGATTGTCACTGGAGTCCTCTTCCACTCCTCCATGATGACATCACAGAGCTGGTGGATGTTTGAGTAGTTGCGCTTCTCCACCTTCCATTTGAGGATGCCCCTCAGATGCTCAATAGACATGCTTGGCCAGTCCATCAGCTTTACCCTCAGCTTCTTTAGTAAGGCAGTGGTCATCTTGGAGGTGTGTTTGGGGTTGTTATCATGTTGGAATACTGCCCTGCGGCCCAGTCTCCGAAGGGAGGGGATCATACTCTGCTTCAGTATGTCTCGGTACATGTTGGCATTCATAGTTTCCTCAATGAACTGTAGCTCCCCAGTGCCGGCAGCACTCAAGCAGCCCCAGACCATGACACTCCCACCACCATGCTTGACAGTAGTCAAAACACACTTGTCTTTGTAATCCTCACCTGGTTACCACCACACAAGCTTGACACCATCTGAACCAAATAAATTTATCTTGGTCTCATCAGGCAACAGGACATGGTTCCAGTAATCCATGTCCTTAGTCTGCTTGTCTTAAGCAAACTGTTTGCGGGCTTTCTTGTGCATCATCTTTAGAAGAGGCTTCCTTCTGGGACGACAGCCATGTAGAACAATTTGATTTGATTTGAATTTTGATGCAGCGTGCGGTGTATGGTCTGGGCACTGACAGGCTGACCCCCCCACCCCATTGACCTCTGCAGCAGTGCTGGCAGCACTAATATGTCTATTTCCCAAAGACAATCTCTGTATATGATGCTGAGCATGTGCACTCAACTTCTTTGGTCAAACATGGCGAGGCCTGCTCTGAGTGGAACCTGTCCTGTTAAACCGCTGCATGGTATTGGCCACTGCGCTGCAGCTCAGTTTCAGGGTCTTGACAATCTTCTTATAGCTTAGGCCATCTTTATGTAGAGCAACAATTCTTTTTTTATATACCATAAGGTGCCATGTTGAACTTCCAGTGACCAGTATGAGAGAGTGAGAGCGATAACACCAAATTGAACACACCTGCTCCCCATTCACACCTGAGACCTTGTAACACTAATGAGTCACATGACATTGGGGAGGAAAAACGGCTAATTGGGGCCAATTTGGACATTTTAACTTAGGAGTGTACTCACTTTTGTTGGCAGCTGTTTTGTTAATTGATGGCTGTGTGTTGAGTTATTTTGAGGGGACAGCAAATGTACACTGTTATACAAACTGCACCTTCACTATTTTACCTTGTAGCAAAGTGTCATTTCATCAGTGTTGTCACGTGAAAAGATATAATAAAATATTTACAAAAATGTGACGGGTGTACTCACTTTTGTGAGATACTGTATATGTATATATATGTATGTATGTATATATATATATATATATATATATATATATATATATCCCTCTATCCATGGTTGTATTTATTTTGTACTCCTTAATTACTTCAATACCGGGCACTTAGAACACTTCCCGCCCAGACCAATATTCAGCTTTCAGTGCTGTTGCACTTTGAATGACAATTGCGTTGTCGTGCGACGCTGTACCCAAACAACATTTTTATCATTTTGTTCCCACAAATAGAACTTTATTTTAGTGGTATTTGATCACCCCTGTGGTTTATATTTTTTGCACTACAAATAAAAAAATAAAAAAAAATTGAAAAAAAAAGTTTTTCTTTGTTTCTGTCACAAAACTTTGCATAAGTACATTTTCTCCTTCACTGGCGGGCACTGAGGTGGCTACACTGATGAGGCTAGACTGACGGCACTAATAAGGCAGTACAGATTGGCACTGATGAGGTGGCACTGATAAGGTTGCATGGATGATGGGGCACATATATGCAGCACCGATGGGCACTGATAGGCGGTGCTGATAACCAACACTGATGGGCACTGATATGCGTCACTGATGGGCATTGATAGGTGGCACTGGGCACTGATGGGCACACTGATAGGTGGCACTGCTGGGCACTGATAGGTGGAACTGCTGGGCACTAGTAGGCGGCACAGGTGGGCATTGGTACATGGCACTGGTGGGCACTGGTGCATATAGCACTGTTAGGGATGGCACTGGCAGGCATCACATATGGGCACAATGCCATCTCTACAGTGCACTGTATTGCCCTTACCTGGTGGTTTAGTGGGGGCTCCCTGGTGGTCCCTGGGCAGCCTCCTGATTGTCTCCCTGGTGATCCTGAGCAGCCCCCTTATGGTGTCCCTTGGGGGGGCTCCCTGGTGGTCTTGGTCGGCTCCCTGGTGGTCCAGTGTGGTGATCCTGAGGGGGGCTGCACTGATAAATGTTCAGCGCAGCCCCCCCATCAGAAGAGTAGCCAATCAGCTCTCCACTGCTGAGGTCTGCAGGCCTGAGCAGAGAAAAGGCAGATAAATGGCTCTTGCTATTTACACTGTGATCAGCCGTGATTGGTCACGGCTGATCACATGGTAAAAGGCTTCCGATGGAAGCCTTTTACCTCGGTTGGTAATGCGGTGGGTCAGACTGACCCACATCACCACCAATCGCCACGATGCGCGCCCATGGGTTATACTGAGGACGTCGATAGATGTCCAGTCAGGATAATGTACCCCCCCCGCCCAGCCATCATTTGTCAATAGGCCGGGCGGGCAGTAGTTAATGAGTCTCATCATCTTATGTATATTTACAGCCACTATAATTCATAGCATTGCACTCCTGACTAGAGTTGAGCGGACACCTGGATGTTCAGGTTCAGCGGGCTCGGCCGAACTTCGTGAAAAGGTTCGAGTTCGGACCCGAACTTGACCCCGAACCCCATTAAAGTCAATGGTGACCCGAACTTTTGGGCACAAAAATGGCTCTAAAAAAGCCCTGGAAAGGGCTAGAGGGCTGCAAAAGGAAGCAAAATGGGGGTATGAGTAGGACAAGTGCCCTGCAAAACAAATGTGGATAGGGAAATAACTAAAAATCACATAAAAAAAATAAAAAAAGGAGGAGGAGGAGGTGGATGTGGAGTAGGAGGTTGAGGAGGCAGTGATCGTGGCGGTGTAGGTGGTGGAAGTGGTGGTGGAGGAGGAGGAGGTAGCCAACACTGTTTTTTTTTTTGTTTGGTGTTTTTTATAATTGGTGTAGCCCCCAAAATATTGAGACATATTAAAAAAAAGGGGGGGCGTGGCCTGGCGTCGGAGAGGAATGGACGCCTGAACTCAGAGCTCCTGAGCACCGGGACAATTAAGCTTCATTAGAGAGCCCTACACCCGCATTACAAAGCCACAAAATGGGTAAAACCTCCAGGGAACCCTCCCCGGCACGATCGCGCTCCCCGAGGAGAACGAGCGCTCGCACCGGCCGCAGCATCCCGGAGCTCTTCCGCTCGCAATCACGCGAGCCCCCGGCTCCAGATCGGGCCTACCAGGCCGCAACACGATCCTCCAGCCTGAGCCCGCCTGGAAGACAGCAAAATGACTCCCACCATCAGCAGTCAGCCAGGGCAAGGCCGCTAGCTATGGATGATCTCAGGTCAGTAGCAGAAGACATCAAAGCCTCACTGACCGCTGCCATGACCTCCGCCATTACAGACCTTAGAAGGGATATACAAGAGATGAACAACAGACTTGAAGATGTAGAAGAAACAACAGCAGTACATAACTCAGCAATCCAGCAACTTCAAGAGTCTGTACAGTCCCAAAACATCCAGCTCAGAGAAATGCAAAGGCATCTAGAAGACGTGGAAAACCGGGGACGCCGACATAATATAAGGCTCAGAGGTATCCCCGAGACGGTGGAACAGACCCAAATCGCCCATGCGACCACCACCATTTTTAACGACCTGCTCGGCAGACCTCCTGAAACGCCAATTGAGATTGAACGCGTGCATAGAGCCCTAAAACCCAGGAGACGAGACACGGACCCCCCAAGAGACGTGATATGCTGTCTTGTTAACTTCAAATTAAAGGAAGAAATTCTTCGCAGAGCAAGAGACCGCCAATCCCTATTATACCGCGGCACTGACATAAAGCTCTTCCAAGACCTGTCGCCTATCACGCTTCAAAATAGAAGAATACTACGCCCGCTTCTAGACCTCCTACGTGAAAAGGGCATCCAATACCGCTGGAAATTCCCATTTTGCTTGTCAGCATCCTTCCAGAACCGCTCAGCGAACATACGCTTCAGGGAGGACCTACCCTCATTCTGCGATACATTCAATCTCCCTCATCTAGACCTCCCAGATTGGTACAGCTGCACTAACCAGGGAAGCCTCAGGAGAACGGCCTCCACGGATGCTATCCCAGTCCGCGATGACTTCCATATCAGACGCAGGAGATCTGTATCCCCAAGAAACATCAACTCACCAGCTGCCAGGAACACGTCAAACAGCAGCCCCACTTCTTCCCCGGCCCATAGAAGACCCAGACAAGACTAAACGTACAGACCGATTCAAGGCCCATAACGATCTCTCCCACACCTGAATACTCCAGACCTACCCAACCAACTCTGATGCCAACACTCAGCTCGCAAGAAATCTATCAAGCCCACTGGACACTACAGATCTACAAAGGAAAGACAAGCCATGAAGCTCCAGCTAGACCAGCCTCCACACCTCTTTCTCCCTGTCTAAAATCCTTTTTTTTTTTTTTTTCTCCCAATATCATTCCACCTGTCTCTACCCTCCTCTGG
>BLSH010384348.1:62055-85053 GCA_018402905.1 Glandirana rugosa | reverse complement strand
CTCGCCGCGGGCGGAAATCGAGGCCGCGGCTTCTCGGCCGCCACTAGGCCTCAGTGCACTGTGGCTTTGAAAATGAAACTGCCGGCCTCTATAATGTATCGGGCAGCTGGGGGGAGCTGTAGTTTGTGTGGATGGCCGTTTGTTATTGTGCTGAAGCTGTTCTGAAGGACAAGTGGTCTTCAGATGATCCGGGGGTAAGGCCGCAAGATGGCGGCGGTCATCTGGGTGAGAGCTCTGAGGGGGAGCCTGATGTTCAGTAATCTCCCCTCTGCTCTTTCCAATTTGTCTCGGGAAAGGTGTAGGGGTGTGCAGGGAGCCCGCATATGATGTTCTGGTGCTCACCTGAATCTGTTATCCGCGGATGTTAATGGATTTTCCCTGTGAGGACCCAGAGCTCTGCAAAAGCACGTCCACTGCCTTCGGCTTCAGGCCACGCCCCCCCAGTATGAGATGATTTTATAACGGTAATCTGTCCCTCACACTAGCAGCAGTAACCTCTCCCTACACCAGTATGAGACGATTCTATAACGGAAATCTGTCCCTCACAAAAGCAGCAGGAACCTCTCCCTATACTAGTATGAGATGATTTTATAATGGTAATCTGTCCCTCACACCAGCGGCAGGAACCTCTCCCTACACCAGTATGAGATGATTTTATAACGGAAATCTGTCCCTCACAAAAGCAGCAGGAACCTCTCCCTATACCAGTATGAGATGCGTTTATAACGGTAATCTGTCTCTCACACCAGCAGCAGGAACCTCTCCGTATACTAGTATGAAGTGATTTTATAACGTTAATCTGTCCCTCACAGCAGCAGCAGGAACCTCTCCCTATACCAGTATGAGAGGATTTTATAACGCTAATCTGTCCCTCACAGCAGCAGCAGGAACCTCTCCCTACACCAGTATGAGATGATTTTATAACGCTAATCTGCTCCTCACACCAGCAGCAGGAACCTCTCCCTATACTAGTATGAGATGATTTTATACTGCTTACCTGTCCCTGACAGCAGCAGCTGGAACCTCTCCCTACACCTGTATGAGATGATTTTATAACGGTAATCTGTCCCTCACACCAGCAGCAGGAACCTCTCCCTACACCAGTATAAGATGATTTTATAAAGGTAATCTGTCCCTCACACCAGCAGCAGGAAACTCTCCCTATACTAGTATTTGATGAATTTATAACGGTAATCTGTCCCTCACACCAGCAGTGGGAACATCTCCCTATGCTAATATGAGATGATTTTATAATGGTAATCTGTCCCTCACACCAGCAGCATGAACCTCTCCCTACACCAGTAGGAGATGATTTTATAATGCTAATCTGTCCCTCACAGCAGCAGCAGGAACCTCTCCATACACCAGTGTGAGATGATTTTATAACGCTAATCTGTCCCTCGCACCAGCAGTGGGAACCTCTCCCTATACCAGTATGAGATGATTTTATAACGCTAATCTATCCCTCACACCAGCGGCATGAACCTCTCCCTATACTAGTAAGAGATGATTTTATAACGCTAATCTATCCCTCACACCAGCAGCAGGAACGTCTCCCTATACTAGTATGAGATGATTTTATAACGCTAATCTATCCCTCACACCAGCGGCAGGAACCTCTCCCTATACCAATATGAGATGATTTTATAACGCTAATCTATCCCTCACACCAGTGGCAGGAACCTCTCCCTATACTAGTATGAGATGATTTTATAATGCTAATCTATCCCTCACACCAGCGGCAGGAACCTCTCCCTGTACTAGTATGAGATGATTTTATAACGCTCCAGTATGAGATGATTTTATAATGGTAACCTGTCCCTCACACCAGCAGCAGGAACCTCTCCCTATACTAGTATGAGATGATCTTATAACGGACCTTCTATCCCTCACACCAGCAGCAGGAACCTCTCCCTAAACCAGTATGAGATGATTTCATAACGGTAATCTGTCCCTCACACCAGAAGCAGGAACCTCTCCCTATACTAGTATGAGATGATTTTATAACGGTAATCTGTCCCTCACACCAGCATCAGGAGCCTCTCTCTATACTAGTATGAGATGATTTTACAACGCTAATCTATCACTCACACCAGCGGCTGGAACCTCTCCCTATACTAGTATGAGATGATTTTATAACGCTAATCTATCCCTCACACCAGCGGCAGGAACCTCTCCCTATACCAATATGAGATGATTTTATAACGCTAATCTATCCCTCACACCAGTGGCAGGAACCTCTCCCTATACTAGTATGAGATGATTTTATAATGCTAATCTATCCCTCACACCAGCGGCAGGAACCTCTCCCTGTACTAGTATGAGATGATTTTATAACGCTCCAGTATGAGATGATTTTATATTAGTAATCTGTCCCTCACAGCGGCCGCAGCATCCTCTCCCTACACTAGTCCGAGGGCATGTGACATGCAGCGATACGTGACGTCACATGATGCACTGGCCAATCACAGCCATGCCGTTAGTAGGCATGGCTGTGATGGCTTCTAAGGGCAAACGAGTTAGACGCTTGTTGATTGGCTGTCCTGCAGCTATTCAAAAGGCGCGAAAAAATACCTGAACCCCGAACCCAAACTTTTTTTCAAATGTCCAAGTTTGGGTTCGGGACACGGACACCCTAAAGTCCGGTACGGACCTGAACTTTACAGTTCGGGTTCCCTCAACTCTACTCCTGATGAGTGGCTATAAGCCACGAAATGCATAGAGTTACATCAATGCATATACCATCTGACTTCTACACTAATTATCATGTATCTGCTCATGTATACTTTTTTACATCATTCTTATCATGTGTTTGTATATGCATGATTATTTTATTCTACTTATATTGTGTCATCTCAGTTCTTTTCAGGGCCCTTGATGGCCAGATCTCTGCAAATGATTATGTTGTTTATCATTATGTTAACCTGTATGCAGTATTTGAATAAAATATAAATTTTTATAGGCTTGTACTCTTGCCTCCCTCAATGAACCTCCTGTGTTCGTCAAACCTTTTCCTGAGGGCTCTAATTGTTCTAGCCACGTAGAAAAGGCCACATGGACAAGTGAAGCAGTACACTACGTACTCGGTAGAACAATTAAATATCTCCTGAATGTGATAAGTCTTTTCTTTCACTTGATAGTTTTTTTGGCCGTGGTGGGCAAATGGACATGTGAGACAGAAGGCTTTTTTGCATTGACACATCCCAACTAGTGGGATGAGTGTGAATGTGGGGGTGTTTTGAGGGATCCTGCTGCGGGCTATTTTGCTTTTAATATTCCTAACTTGCCTGTAGTATACTTTTAGTAAGGCAGTAAGAGATGTGGTTAGGCGGGGATCTTCTTGTAGAATAGACCAATGTTTGGCCAGGATATTTTCCATCTTCTTGTATTTGGTGTGAAATTAGGTGGTAAATCTGATAGGCTGTACTGAGGTGGATCTGGATGAATCTTTGGAAGAGTTTTGGACCAGATTAAGATACTCCTGGAAGGCTTCATTTACCAAGGTGGGTGAATAGCCTTTGTCCAGGAATTTCTGTTGTCACACATCCACTTCAGGGGGGCATGGTCGGTGACTAACCTAAAACGTCTTCCCAGCAGATAGTACCTCAGGGCCTCCAAGGCCCATTTGATGGCCAAGCATTCTTTTTCTACAATGGCATAATTTTTTTCATACTTGTTGAGCTTTCTGCTCAGGTACACAGCCGGGTGCTCCTCACCATCTCTGACCTGGGACAGTATGGCCCCTAGTCCCACCTGAAAGGCATCTGTCTGCACGAAAAACTCTCTCACGAAGTCTGGGGTGATGAGCACCGGTTGTACACAAAGGGCCTGCTTCAACCTCTGGAATTCCATTTCACCATGACCGAACCTCTACCCTTCGTCTGGTCTGTTAGAGGGATGGCAATTATTATTATTATTATTATTATACAGTATTTATATAGCGCCAACAGTTTGCGCAGCACTTTACAATATTAATGGTGGCAAAGTAGGGAATGAAGTGCCTGTAGTACCCTGTGATTCCCATAAATGCATGCACTTGCTTCTTCATTAGTGGTTGTGGCCACCTTTGTATTGCCTGAAGTTTATTGGTCCGTGGCTTAACCAACCCCCCGACCAACAAATTGGCCAAGGTATTTGGCCTCCTCCTCTTCTGGTTGGCCATGAGCCCTGCCTTCTTTAGGGAATCCACTACCGCCTGTACCCGGGGTAGATGAGATTTCCAGTTGAGTCTACGGATGACTACATTCAAATTGTTGGTCATTACTGCAGATGTGTTGCATAAAGAGACGTAGAAATAACCACCTTTTTTCTTATTTCTGAACTGTGCGGAGACGGGCCGTGGCAGGCACTCCACGGCCAATCCAGTGTGTGTGAGCCTATGCACCTGGAGCAGCAGGTTCTTTCTCTTTGTTTTTAAGTGCCATGTAGGGAAAAGACCCACAGTCAGATTTCCTCAGGTTCCCCATTTGTTACCTTAATGTTTTCCCTGGCTCTAATGAGGGTGACATCTCGTAACTGCTCGGTACAAAAATCCTCCCTCTGGACCTCTAAGTCAGGGGTCACATTCTGTTCACTCTCCCCATTAGAGTCAGAGATGTTTTCTGGTTCTTTAATCTCCAGCGGACAGCTGTCTTCTAGCTCCCCAGCCATTATCGGAAAAGGGAGAGAGTCCCCTCCTTCCTCAGTCCTGCCATCAGTCTACCCTTCCATTTGGCAAAAAGGATCAGGAGACAGTTCCCATGCTTCCTCAGCAGGGGGAGCTCTATCCTCCAGCCTCCCTGTGTCTCCCCATAACCTCCGAAAATGGGGAAAATCCCTCCCCACTAGGGCTTCATAAAGCGGGGAAGGTACCACCCCCACTGAATGGGTCACTCTGCCGCAAGGGGGGTCAATCTTGACCAGCGCCATCTGGTAGTCCTGAGTGACCACATGCATGCAAATGACCCCGACAGTGCTAGGGTATAACCTTGCTGGATTTACACAGCTGCTTTTAACCAATGTTATCACACTACCAGAGTCAAGCAGCACAGTGACGGGTTCCCTATCAATAGCAATCACACACATTTGCTTCTCTATGCGACTTGAACATGATGCTGTACATGCGACATGTGCAAAAAAAGAAAGGCGTCTATTTACATAAGTATAATCGCATTGCATGGGTTCATGATTCAGGGGACAATTGGCGGCAATATGGCCCAATGCATGGCATCAGTAGCACTGTATGTGCTCTCTACCCAGTCATCTCAAGGGTCCCCAAGACCTTCCTGGCTTCCTTGGCCAGTCTCCAGCTCAAAGTCTCGTTAGTCATTACAGCAGTTTTATTAATCTTCTCGACACCCTTGAGCATTGGGACAGTCTTATCGGATCTGCTGTGCAATTTTTCACCCCTAGATACATTGGAGTGGGGTGCAGACGAGTACCACAATCTGCAGCCTCACTGTATCTCTCCATGAGGTCCACCAGTTGCCGTTTTGGGGGTCTCCCTGGCTGACCCACTTCCTCAAAGTCACAGGGAATGCATGCACACAAACTGGTCCATGACCACACGCTCCACAATCTGAGAGCCTGGCAAAGTCTCTGGTTGTAACCAATTCTTGGTGAGATGGATTAAGTCAAACATTTGGGAGCGAGGTGGCTGGTCCATGCGGTAAATCCACTGATGCACCTGTTGAGCCTGGACTGCCATGCTGACACCCTGGCGTGTGAGGATCTCCATTTTTAGTGACTCAAAGTCCTGGGCCTCATCGGGTTCCAAATCAAAATAAGCCTTTTGGGGCTCACCTGTCAGAAAAGGCGCTAGCAGTCCTGACCACTGTTCTTTTGGCCATCCTTCGCGAATAGTGACTCATTCAAAAGTTATGAGGTGTGCCTCCACGTCATCCACAGTTGTCATGTTCTGTAGGTGGTAAGAGACGAGTACCAACTTTGGTTCCACTGTCACAGGAGGTTTGGACCCCTTCTTTAATTCCAGCAGGGCCTCAGGAAATTGGCGATTCATCACCTGTTGTGTTGCGATGGCCTGACGATTCACATCCTACTGTGCTGTGATGGCCTGTCTATTCCCATCCTGCTGTGCTGCGATGGCCTGGTGTTTCTCCTCCCATTGAGCCTCATGCTGTCAGTGACTCTCCTGCCACGGCTGAGCTGCAGCGGCCTGTGCGACCTGGAGGTTGCGCTGAGCCACAGTCGCCTGTAGCAAGGCCTTAAAAATCTTCTCTATTTTGGAAAGATGACCACTGAGTACACCATGTGTGGGAGATTAGCTCGTGGGGATCACCTTTCCTGGGAAAAAGGTAGCGGGATGACCAACTGGTTGCCAGTTTTATTTAGCAAAAAGATTGCAAGTCATAAAATAAACAAAACATCAAAACAAAACCTTGCCATCCGGCTCTAAACTAATACAGCAGGATACCACTCTATATGATGCAGGGCTTGTCCCTGACACCCTCAAACAAACAAACTCAAACCTTTGTCTTTTGAAGTCCTTTGAGCAACCACCAACTCTAGGTCTTAGCTCTCTCAGCGTAAGCATACTGAGTCCCAGAGTAAGCTCCCTTGTGATCTCTTCCTGGTTATTAAACTGCACCTGTGAGTGGACTCGAGAGTTACAAAATCCGTCCGAACCAAGCCTGCCAAGGTGGCTGGTAACACCTGGACTGGATTCCATCTTGGTCCCTTCAAAACGAAGGTATGTGGGGCGACAAATAGCGTCCGTCCACTACTGCGCCTCGCATAAAGCAACAATATATATATTTTTAATGCATGTATATATTTTATATATGTTTTAAAAAAAATATTATATAATCTATTTTTTACAATTATATTATACTGCATGATAGATTATGAAGTTATCATTAATGATGCCCCATTTTTTTTAAATTGTCCTAGTTATAGTCTCTATAATTCTCATTTCTCTTAGTTCCTCTGTTCCACGTATTTCCACTTGTCCCCTCATGATGTATAGAGCATTCCCCACTATTTATTTGCCCATAGGTTTGAACTAAGCGTATTCCCACTCCTATATCTGTCTGGTATTTATATCCATATTTATTGTCTTTGCCATGATTTATGGTTAATGCTTACTATGCCCCAGTCCTGTACAATACTGGTCCACTGGGCTTCTTGTTTATGCATTCAATGGACTGGCTAAGCCTTGTAGTCCCACGGTCGGCACACCACTATAAATAAGCTGTCCATGTAATACAGCCCCAGGCCTTTAGAAGGCGCTGAAGCTCAGAGCGAGTTGCCTTGTGCCCTGTTGCTCTCTGGACATTGCCTGTATCCTCTTTCCTGTATCACAGGTCTGATTCCGCACCCCCCGGTGATGCCACTTCTGGTCTGTGGCCCCAGCATGGCTTCTACAGCATTCCCGAATGCCATCCAGTCCCTGGAACAGACACCAGCCACTGACAGCAACCTGGTTGCAGACCCCCCTCTGATGTACCAGATGAGCCTATTTTTAATACCTTTGTGAGAGTTTTTAATCCTTTTGAAGTAAAGTGTTGTTGCTAATACTACACTCAGGTGGCACTGTGTGTTCCTATTCCCCAAAAGTGTATAATGTATCTGTCATCGATAAGTACATAAATCTATTGGAGCCCAATAGTGAAATTGGAGTGTCCATATCCATACTAGTCACTCCTTCCTCAGTGTGCTCACTCCCTCTCCAACACTGTGCCCATCGCATGGACTGGCACATTACTGAGGAGTTTTGCAGTAGAGATGGACAGAGGCTGATGGGGTGCTAGAGACTAGTTCCTCTTCAGGTCTGGTTTACTTTTGATAGACCGTGCACAGCAGTTGACTGATCTAGTGCTGCTATTCTGTCCAATAGCAGATTTCCAATACACCTACTGCCATGCCTTGTCAATCAAAAGTATGTTTTTAAAGACAAGTCTTGCAACAATGTAACAACATTTAAGTCAACTACAAAATAAAATAAAAGACAAAGAAAATGATAAATAAAGAAGACTGCAAAAGGGGTTGATTGCAAAAGAACTAGCAATCAGAATTACAGTACAGGGGGGGCGTGGCCAGCTGAGCTCCAGCATGGACGCATAGCTCGTGAGCTCCGTCCGACCGCTGGGGGATAAAGCCGACACAGCCATGGAAACAGCGAGACTACACACCGCAACAGTTCCTCTTGCTGCCAAGACACCCGGGGATACCGCAGGGATGTCTAAACGCAGGAACGAGCCTGCACAAGTGCTCAAGATCCCAGAATACTTCACCTCCGTCCCAAGAGGCCTGCAGCAAGATGGCGGCAGCACGAACATGGAGCAGCATGCAGAGACGACAGCCACGCAGACACAGAGAAAAGGTCCACAATCAGGTAACCACCACAAAGGCACTCACAGGGACATACAGGTAGAGGACAACAGCCCCACGACAAGAAGCCCAGCCAAATCCAAGCCCCGCAGGGACTCCACATCTGGGCAGGAGGAAACAGGGGGCATGGAGGTGGGGGAGACTCAGGCCTACAATGAGGCCTGACCCTGCGGCAAGGATGATCCAATAGCGTTCTTCCCCACGACAGGCCAGCCAGTATCCGACATAATGCTAAAGGACATGCTGATGTCCCTCAGAGCATCTCTACCAGCAGACCTGGTGAGCAATATACAACAGTGCCAGAAAGAAGTATTATCATTAGGAAACAGAGTGAGCGTAATGGAGGACAGGATGGGGGATTACATTGCTCCTTTTAATTTACTGGTAGACGCCCATAACACACACAAGGAAGAAATAACATGGCTCAAAGACAAAATAGCAGACTTAGAAGACAGAAGCAGAAGGCACAATATAAAAATAAGGGGGATACCAGAGTCGGTCCCCAATCAACAACTGCAGCAGTTTGTCTTGACCTTGTTCTCCACAATGGCCCCAGACCTGACCCCGCATGACCTAACAATCGACAGGATCCACAGGGTGCCCAAACCCTCATTCTTGCCTGCCAAGACCCCCAGAGATGTCCTCCTAAGAGTGCATTATCATCACATTAAAGAACAGCTACTGTCCAATTACAGGAAAGCTGGAAGCCTCCCCGAGCAATACTCCTCATTACAATTGCTCCCTGATCTCTCCAAGCACACTGCAACGCAGATGCAACTTGGCGACTATTACAAAAGCGCTTAGAAATCATGCCATACCCCACAAATGGAGATACCCTTCCACTCTGTCTATTACACACAATGGGGTCACCACTTCTGTATCCTCCTTAGAGGATGGCCTGTCAGCCCTACATGAATGGGGTATACTCCCTGAATTACCACAACCTGCACAGGGACCCCAACGCATACCTCAATCTGACAATGACTGGCGCATAGTCTCTAAGAAGAAACCCCCTAAGAATCGCAACAAAAGCGGCTCTCTTCAACATTCCTCCAAACAACATAATTCCCCCTCAGGTCACTAACCGGAATATTTCCAGTTCGACACCCCTACATGCTTTGGCAAATCCAGATTTGCATTAGGATCGTATGTCAGATCCTCTGTTTTTTATCTTTCCGTATGTTACTACTAAGAAGTTTGCATCAGATACCTTGCATTATTCCTAACTCTTTTTCCTTTCATTCGGTACACGACATGGAGCTCCACGCTCATAGAGACTCTAAATTCAAGCTCCTCGGGGATCAACCACCAAACCGGAATCTAAGCAATGCAGATGAGACAACACCATGGCCTCGTCTAAACTCCACATCAACAACATCCTCCAGACAAAAGCAGAACTGTGAGTACACAACCACACATACCAACCAAGTAAGTGCTCCGCTGCAATGATAACTTGCTTATCCCTCAATGCCAGGGGTCTCAACCACCCGGCTAAACGCCGCTCCATGTGGGAGGACGCAGTCAAGCTCAAAGCCGACATTTTAGCAATGCAGGAAACCCACTTCCAGAAAGGTGCCACACCGCAATGCACGCATAGGAACTATCCTAACATTTTCCTGGCCTGCGATGCAAACTGTAAAAAACCTGCGACATTAATGCTCAGCCCTTTACACTTGTGACTCTGTACGCTCCAAACTCTCATCAGCTGAGATTTCACCGGGCCTTATTCAAACGCATCGATAAAGCCAGGTACGGCCGTCTCTTAATATGCGTAGACTTCAATCTGACAGTTGATCCCAACATAGATAGCACATCACAACCCTCAGGAAGAGGCCCATCCCTACGGAACCTATTCCATTCGGAGGATCTCTATGACATTTGGAGGTGCCAACACGCATCTGAGAGAGACTACACATTTTTTTCCCCAAGACACCAGAGTTACTCCCGCATAGACTTGTTTGTGGCTGACAAGTGGCTCCTACAGCAAGTCTCGGCCTCTAAGATACACAAAATTACGTGGTCGGATCATGCGGCTATATCTATACAGTTGGCGGAGAGGGGTGCCTCCCCCCCGATCTCTATCTGGCGCTGCAACACTGATGTCCTACAAAACCCTACCCAGACAAAAATTCTAAAAGATAACCTAGCAGAGTTTTTCTCTATTAATGCCCCCTCAGTAAACAACCCCTTCACACTATGGAATGCCCACAAGGCCTTAATAAGAGGCATCTTGATTCAACAAAACGCAAGGAAAGCGCATAACTCCAAAATCAACACAACCATAGAGGAGATCCACAGACTAGAATCACTAAATAAACATAACATCACATCCCAAACTTCAAGCTCACTACATTCCCTAAGGGAGGAACTGAGAAAGCTCCTATTACACCGCCACATCAATATTATGAAATACACCAAGGCCAACTATTATGCCAACGCCAACAGAACGGGCAAACTTTTAGCCAATAAACTCAAATCAGCTAAAGTCAAATTGAGAATTGCCCACCTCTCCCACCCCTCTTTAGGGCATATAATTACCAACCCACAGGAGATTGCGGACCAGCTCGCTGCCTTCTATGGGAATCTGTACAACCTGGCGGAGGACCCTCAAACTCCGCAGCCCACAGACCCAGTAATCGATGCTTTCCTCCAAAAATTAAACCTTCCCTCCCTCTCACAACAAAAATTGAGCTCAACGCCCCATTTACAAGTAGGGAAATACAAGACCCAATAAAATCCCTTGCAATAGGGAAATCGCCGGGGCTGGATGGCCTCCCTAGTGAGTACTACAGAACATTCAATGATATCCTAGCGCCCCACCTCACCACAATGTTTACTGAGGCAGCATCCCTTTCTGAATTCCACCAAGAAATGCTTAGGGCACATGTGATTGCCTTACCCAAGCCTGGGAAAGACCCCTCCATCGCATCCAACTACAGACCCATATCTCTATTGAATGTAGACATAAAAATTTATGCCAAAGCATTATCCAAACGATTAAATCAATCATACCGACCTTGGTAAGCAGCGACTATATGGGATTTATCAGGGGGAGGCAAACCTCCGTTGCAACCAGAAGGATATTAAATATTATTAATTTTGCAGAATGTACACGAACGCCTTCTCTGCTACTTTCTATAGACGCAGAGAAGGCGTTCAATAGAGTACATTGGAAATACATGTTGATGGTTCTGGCAAAGTTTGGATTTGCTGGACATATTTTGTCAGCAATACTTGCCTTGTATTCCCACTCCACGGCTCAAGTGTACACAGCGGGTATGTTATCAGCTCCCTTCCGAATAACCAATGGGACCAGGCAGGGATGCCCTCTGTCACCTACCATATTCAATTTACTAATAGAACCACTAGCAGCAGCCCTCAAATCTCACCCCAGGGTACAAGGTTTCCACATAGGTGCAAGAGACCACAAGATAAATTTATTCCCGGACGACGTAATACTCTCATTAACCAACCCTTCAATGTTGCTCCCGGAAGCCTTCCAAGTCCTAGTTAACTTCAGTCAAGTCTCATACTACAAAGTTAACCGCACAAAATCCCTCATTCTCAATTTAGGCATCACAGAGTCTGTTAAACATCTCCTCCAAAAGAAACTTCCCTTTAAATGGAGCACACAGGGCGTCCCGTACCTACGCATCACTCTCATCAGCAAAACCTCAGACCTGCCGACACTAAACTTCCGCCCACTCATTAATAGCATCAATGCACAACTGAAACAATATGCTGCCCGGGAGCTGTCTTGGGCAGGTAGATTAGCATCATACAAGATGATGATTCTGCCCCAAATCCTGTACCTATTCAGGGCCCTACCTATACCTATACCACTACATCTAATAAACTCCCTCTCTAAATCATTAAGCAGCTTCGTTTGGCAAGGAAAAAAGCCAGATGTGCCCAAGGGAAACTGACTGCCCACAAACTAGCTGGGGGGGGGCAGGATGGGTGGATGTGAAAGATTATTACTTAGCGGTTCAAATGGAGCAACTGAAACACTGCTTTCAAAGCAACACTCAAATGCCTTGAATGGAGATAGAGATCGCTCTGACTCCAACCAAGACTCCAAAGGGCCTCCTCATAGGTGACGCCTGGAGACCCTGGGATCTCTCCTCTCTCCCTCTACCCACACAGGCATCAATTTTAGCCTGGAGAACCCTGAAGTCTCAAATGGCAGGCGAAAAACAGGTACTCCACCCCACCTATCCAATACAAATTCTTGAGGAGATCATCCCGATGCTCAATACAGCATCCCTGCAGGAATCAGGCTTAAAACAGATAAAAGATCTGATAAATAAATAACAATACCAAAACTATAAATACCCTTATATCAGAATTCAGAGAATATCAGAGAACACTACTTCACTTGCGCTCGGATAATATCCTTCCTCACAAAATACCCCCCTCCTACGATACAACTGCCGGTACATATACGGGAATTCTACTTATCACAACACCCAAGGAAAAGTGGTATATCACCCTTCTATAAACTCAGAGTGTAAATAAGTGTGTGTGTCCTCGCGCTACTTCGATAGGTGAATAAGATATCACAAGATTGCTGCTGTACCTAATATACGACAATATATGTGATATTAAAACAGACAGTGGGTGGTACTGCGCAACTTGTACGCATAACTATATAAATCCAGATCCCTCTATTGGTAGGGGAATGTGAATACTCTTGTTGTCTGGTATTCCTGTTGTGTCAAAATGAGTATATCTCGTATGAGAACTACCAGAAAACTATGTAGCACACCAATAAGAATCCTATATTAATAACATGTCAAGTTTTACAAATAAATAATTCATAAATACAACGTAGTGATGAAATCATGAAATAATGAGACAGATAAATAAATAAATATATAGATCACTGTGGGTAATATATAATCAATAGAATAAAGGTCCTCTTTCAAATAAAATAATATAATAATGGTGACAATTAGTGACTGGTGCTCCAAGTGTCCATTTAAAACATTTCGTGTTCCAATCGTGCAAGGAAAGCCTCTTTTGCAGGGGGGTTAATGTGTCATCATCCCAAAAAGGATTCCTCTAAAACGGTGCTCCAATCCAATAAGTGCTCTCAGAACTCTCACCTCTGAAATTCAGGATATGTGCACATCAAGGTTTCTTTTTGGACCTCGCTCTCCGATTCCACACCTCTTTTGCGCCACTCCTTATGTAGTGAAACGATTAATTCATTCACATTCCCCTACCAATAGAGGGATCTGGATTTATATAGTTATACGTACAAGTTGCGCAGTACCACCCACTGTCAGTTTTAATATCACCCTTCTATAACTCCCTGCATGACAAAAGAGTAATCAGCATATCGAGCAGTATGAAGATCTGGGAATCAGATCTGAACACATGCTTTTCCGCAGAGCAATGGCATTCAGCATTTAACTCTATCTACAAAGCATCCAAATGCACCTCCCACTGGGAAATGACTATTAAAATCACCCATAGATGGTACTACACACCACACAGAATAGCTACCTTTTCTACGACATCTTCCCCTCTGTGCTGGAGAGGCTGCGGTCAAATAGGTAACCTCACCCACATCCTATGGAGCTGCCCAAACATCAGGAGTTTCTGGTCCCAAATTTTGAAACATATAGCGACAATAACAGACATCTTAAAATACCCCTGCCCACCCCTTGCAATTCTCAACATAGGCATAGAAAAATATCCTACAGCTCAGAGGACTGTAGTCACCCATATCCTATTGGCAGCACCCCAAACAATTCTCCGAAAGTGGAAAACAAATATCGCCCCAAATGCATCAGAAGTGATATCTCTGGTGCAACAAAACTACACCTGTGAACGTATTATAGCTTACGAAACCCTGTCAGGAGCTATCTTCCACAAAAGATGGGAAATATGGCCCAAGACAAATAACTAACCAACATTAAGTGTCATCCCTATATCCAGATCATTACTAAACTATTGGAACTACTGATACGAATATACCTGTACCGGACTTATCTTTTCTCTCCTCCTCCTCTGTTCTCACTTCACTAGTCCTTCCTTCATGTCTTCTAACTCTATCCACCTCCTTCTTTCCCCCATCTATTCTCTCCCCTCATCCTTTGCCGCACTATCATCCCAGACCTACCTTGCATGGTATTGGTACCTATTAATAGCATGTTGATGTAGTCAGACGTTGTTCTTTTTTGGTTTTTCCTTTTGTTGATGTTCATACTGGGTACTTTATATAAAGTGCCGCGTAACCTCAAAATTTAAATAAGAACGTATCTAAGAGGATATCGTGTCCATAACTTAAGACCCGCCTCTTCCCTCCGGACACAAAGGTGCTCTCATGTGGGGTGTCCGGAGAGACCGAGGCGCACAACCGTAACTCCAAGAGATCTGGGGACACTACTACCATGGATATGTATATAAACTTTTCCCAAGCAAGCCTAAGAGGTATTTACGAGCTAAAATTTTCGCACTGCGTTTACCAACCGGTAAAGGAGTGTACCCTTTAAGACAAATAGATGTATCACAATACAATGTATGGAACGTTGTGTACTTATAGACATACCATGTATATAGTACTCTCATTCCTCATGTGGCAGCTGATGCCTACGTGGTTCTATTTCACTTGCTTTGTTTTGTATTGCATCAAACTCAATAAAACAGTTCCCTGACTGACCCTAATCTCTTCCTATGCAATTTGTTAGCTTGCCCTATGCTTTTCTTGCAACAACTTCCAATTCACTGACACTATGGAGTTGATTTATTAAAGCTGGAGAGTGAAAAAATGGTGCAACTGTGCATGGTAGCCAATCAGCTTCTAACTTCAGGTTGTTCAATCAAGCTTTGACTATTAAACCTTGAAGCTGATTGGTTTCTGTATGGAGCTGCACCACATTTTGCACTTTCAAGCTTTAGTAAATCAACCCCTATGAGATTGAATTACTAAATGCAAGCAGGCTGTTACCTTTTCATGGGAATTGTGGAATGAGGTGAAACTTTGCTGACTTCTATCATCCAATTATGCGCAAGCTAAAATATCTTTTTTCCTTGCAACTGATTAGTTATACTTTTCAAAGTGAATTTTCACCACATTCACTAAGCTAAGTGAAAAGTATCTTGCAAAGTAGACATTCACCTGCAAAACCATCAAATCCTATGGCTGATCTGGGCAATTTTTCATAGTGAGAGTGCTGGCTTAACCAAAAGCCCCCTCACTGGCCCTTCTAAACCTGATTGTTTGAAGACCATGTAGTGCATTATGGGTTAAAGAAAATATCCTGGGTGAATCTACACGTACATTTGCAGGGACCATAGATCCCATAACCACAAGTTTCACCTCAAACTCATTGTCGCAGTGAACCAGTGACCTCATTCCTATGGAGCATTTACCGAGCTATCATGTGGTAAAAAATTGCCACTAAATGTTTAGTGGATTACTGTCTGAACTCTTTTACATGCAGATAGGTTAGTGGTTTTTACCCTGTTTTTATGAAAAATGTGTTTACATTAAAATAAATGTTACCCGTGTATCTGTACATAGCCAACATCTTTTAAATGTACAAGACAAATCCTTGTGTTTGGTAAGCAGTTAAAATGCAGCGTCCCTTTCACTCATCACACTTCAACCCATTGCTGGCATGTCTCAGATTTTTCTTGATCCATGGAAATGGTTTGTCAGATCAACACTCCGCCAGATTCATCAGGGATGGCAGGCACATACGAGCTGAGCAAAGGGAATTCTAGCTTTTCTTCTTTTTTCAAAATGAATGCAATACATCTCCCTGGGTCTGCTGACAATATTGTCAGTCAGAATTTGTCTGCGTATAATTTCACCTTTGGGAGCTGTGCGTCCTGTGCTGTTTTACAACTTAATTAACCGCAGAGATGGAAGGAATTTATAAATTACAGTTTATAGGGAGCCACAACCCAAACAACAACATAAAAATATCTTAGCACCATGGTGTGCTAAACCTGTAAGAACACTTCACACTTAGTTTAAGGGGGTGGAATTGGGTTCTGCTACCATCTATCTGGTTCTTGTTCACTCTGCTTCTTGCTTTTTATATGATGGTTATCCTAGATAAATGTGGGAAGAATTACAAGTGGATAGAATATAGACATGAGCTCATTTGTAAAAATCAACTCACGCTTATTTTGCAAGATTACAAATCAACTTATTTCAGCTCAGTTTGGATCCATTAAAGCAGTTGTATCATCATTTCCATATGTTTTTTTGTTTATATTGCAATCATTAAGATGATTTCATAGCACTTTATGTCAGCGCTCTTACCTCCTTCTTTCTCCTACCTCGATGCTCAGTACATCGTAATTTTCCGGCAGGCCAGGACTCCGCTGTAAATATGCTTGGGGTATATGGGCAGGGTGTAATTTCCTATTGCTGCCGTCAGCCCCCCGGCATCTCGTGAGAATTGAACAAGGCAGACATAGTATAGTTCAGGATTGGCTCTTCTTCGTTTCCATAGTAACGAGGCCGGAATTTCTTTCGTAATGTGCATGCCTGGGATTACGGACTGCAAAAATAAGTGAGGGCAGAAATGGGCAACAGTACAAGACGCGGAAGCCCTCAGTTAACATGGCGGCGGTGATGAGGTCTACAGAACAAAAAAATGATCTCTTTATCATACAGTGAGAAGGCTTTTCACGTACTCTAAATACGATAGTTTAATTGACAATGGCCTATTATATTTAGCGTTGAGCGGACACCTGGATGTTTGGGTTCGGGTGAACTTCACGAAAAAGTTCGAGTTCGGCCCCGAACCCCATTGAAGTCAATAGTGACCCAAACTTTTGGGCACTAAAATGGCTCTAAAAAAGTCCTGGAAAGGGCTAGAGGGCTGAAAAATGAAGCAAAATGGGGGTAAGAGCAGGACAAGTGCCCTGCAAACAAATGTGGATAGGGAAATAACTTAAAATCACATACAAAAAAAAAATGGAGGAGGGGTGATTGTGGAGTAGGAGGTTGATGAGGCCTCAAAAAAGAATAAGTTCACTTAAGTATACCAATGGTTGTGTGAGGCCAGTATAAATGTCTATTCTGCACAAGGTACAGACAAGTTTTGTGGGGTCCATGCCTGGTTCATTTTAATAAACGTTAGCTTGTCCACGTTGGCTGTGGATAGGCGGCTGCACTTGTCTGTGATAACGCCCCCTGCCATGCTAAACACACGTTCAGACAATACACTGGCTGCAGGGCAGGCTAGCACCTCCAAGGCATAAAGGGCAAGCTCAGGCCATGTGTCCAATTTGGAGACCCAGAAGTTGAATGGGGCAGACCCATCAGTCACTACATGTAGGCGTGTGCACACATACTGTTCCACAATCTTGCTGAAATGCTGCCTCCTGCTAAGACGTTGCCTATCAGCTGGTGGTGCTGTTTGTTGTGGCATGCTGCTGACAAAACTTTTCCACATTTCAGTCATGCTAGCCCTGCCTTCTGAGGTGCTGGCGGTGCCACAGCTGCATTGGTGACCTCTTCCTCCTCCTCTGCCTTCGCCTTATGCTTCCACTGAGCCACCGGTGTCATTTGGGAATGCCCTCAGCAGCACGTCTACCAGCGTGCACTTGTAGTCGCGCATCTTCCAATCACGTTCCAGTGAGGGAATTAAGGATGGCACGTTGTCCATGTAACAGGGATCCAGCAGGGTGGCCAACCAGTAATCAATTCAAGTTACAATGTGAGCAACTCGGCTGTCTTTGCGCAGGCACTGCAGCATGTAGTCGCTTATGTGTGCCAGGCTGCCCAGAGGCAAAGACAAGCTGTCCTCTGTGGAAGGTGTATCATCTGTGTTCTCCGTATCCCCCCAACCACACTCCAGTGATGCTCACGAGCTGTGTTCGGTGCCACCCTGCTGTGAACACGGTTCCTCCTCCTCCTCATCATCCTCGTCCTCTTCATCCTAAAGAAATGTGCCCTGGCTTGAAAATTGTTTACCTGGCTTATGCTGGTGCAGGAACCCACCCTCCGAGCCACTTGTGCATGACTGGCCTGAAAACCGTGGAAATGACCCCTCTTCCTCCTCCTCTTCCTCCTGTGCCACATCGCCTTCCATCATCGCACAAAGTGTTTTTTCAAGGAGACATAGAGGTGGGATAGTAAAGCTGAGAACAGCGTCATCAGCACTGGCCATGTTGGTGGAGTACTCGAAACACCGAAATATGGTACACAGGTATCGCATGGAGGCCCACTCATTGGTGGTGAAGTGGTGCTGTTCCGCAGAGCGACTGACCCATGCGTGCTGCAGCTGAAACTCCAATATTGCCTGCTGCTGCTCGCACAGTCTCTCCAGCATGTGCAAGGTGGAGTTCCACCTTGTGGGCACATCGCATAGGAGGCGGTGAGCGGGAAGGCCGAAGTTCCTCTGCAGCGCAGACAGGCGAGCAGAAGCAGGGCAAGATCGCCGAAAGCGTGCACAGACGCCCCACACTTTCTGCAGCAGCTCTGACATATCTGGGTAGTTTTTTTAGAAATTTCTGCACCACCAAAGTCCACACATGCGCCAGGCAAGGGATGTGAGTAAAACCGGCTAGGCCCAGAGCTGCTACGAGATTCCGCCCATTATCGCACACCACCAGGTCGGGCTTGAGGCTCAGTGGCAACAACCTTTCATCGGTCTGTTCAAAGCTCCTGTGCAGTGTGGGGTTTATCCCCCAAACATATACATTTTAAAATAACCTGCTGTCATTTCCCCCTGGATGTGCTGAAGTTGGTGGTGAAGGTGTTACGCTGACCGGATGAGGAGGTGGTAGAGGAGAAGGAAGCGGAGTAGGAGGAGGAGGCAACAGAAGGCAAAGAGAATTGCCCTGCAATCCTCGGTGGCGGAAGGACATGCGCCAAACGGCTATCTGTCTCAGGCCCACCCGCCACTACATCTCATCTACCCATTTTGCAGTTAGTGAGATATAGAGTCCCTGCCCGTGCTTACTGGTCCACGTATCAGTGGTTATGTGGACCTTGCCACAGATGGCGTTGCGCAGTGCACACTTGATCTTGTCCCTGACTTGTTTGTGCAGGGAAGGGATGGCTCGCCTGGAAAAGTAGTGGCGGCTGGGAACCACGTACTGTGGGACAGCCACCGCCATCAGGTTTTAAAACTGTCCGTGTCCACCAGACGGAATGGCAGCATTTCAAAGGCCAGGGATTTTGAAATGCTGGCATTCAGGGCCAGGGATCGCGAGTGGGTACTTCCTTTTTCTCTCCAGTGTTTGGGAGATGGACAGCTGAAAGCTTCCATGGGACCGTGTGGAAATGCTTGGGGACGTTGGCGGCACTGTAGAGGTGGAGGAAGAGGCTGAGGCAGCAGCAGAAGAGGAAGCAGGAGGAGCCCGAGACCTTTCTTGGATTTTGAGGTGCTTATTCCACTGCAGCTCGTTCTTTGCATGCGGATGCCTGGTCATGCAGGTTGTGCTCAGGTTTAGAACATTTATGCCTCGCTTCAGGCTCTGATTGCACAGCGTGCAAACCACTCGCGTCTTGTCATCAGCACATTGTCTGAAGAACTGCCATGCCAGGGAACTCCTTTGAGCTGCCTTTCGTGTGCTAAGTCCCTGGGTGTGGTGGGTAGTAGCAGGTGTACTGTCTAGGGGATGGTCACTCCGCTTTTGCAACCTGCTTCCCCTTTTGCTGTGCTGGTGCCTCTGTGCAACCACCCCCTCTTCCTCCAAACTGCACACGTCACTCACATGACCTTCATTCCATGTGGGGTCTAGGACCTCATCATCCTCCACATCATCTTCCACCCACTCTTCACCACTGCCCTCCTTGTCAGTCTGCACACTGTAGAAAGCTGCAGCAGTTGGCACCTTTGTTTCTTCATCATCGGAGATGTGCTGCGGTGGTGTTTCCATGTCCTCATCCTGAAACAGAAGTGGTTGGGCATCGGTGCACTCAACGTCTTCCACTTCTGGGGCAGGGCTATGTGGATGGCCCACGGAAAGCACACCAGCAGAGTCATCAAAAAGCATAAGAGACTGCTGCATGACTTGGGGCTCAGACTGCTTGGCTGATTTAAGAGGGGCTGAGGTGAAAGACAGATGGCCATGGGGTTCAGGTGCCAACTCTGAGCTTTCAGCAAGGGACGGGGTGGGAGATAATGTGAAGGAACTGGAGGCATTGTCAGCCACCCAATCTACTATCGCCTGTACTTGTTCTGGTCTCACCATTCGTTGAGTGGCATTCGGGCCTATCATATAACGTTGAAGGTTCTGTCGGCTACTCGAACCTGAGGAAGGTGTTTCACTTGTGCGTGTAGCTGGCACAGTTCGACCACGTCCTCTCCTTGCAACAGGAGCTTCACCAACGCCAGCAGCACCAGCAGCACCACGACCACAACCACAACCACGTCCCTAATTTGACGCTCTCCTCATTCTGGACGCAAATGTACTATTTAGCACAAATTTATATTATTTTTTAAACCGGCAATGTGCAATTTTGTGCAAGAAATGCACAGCAAGGTGAAAATGTACTATGTAGCACTATTTATTAATAATAATAAAAAAAAGGATAATAAATTATTATTCTTTTTTTTTTTAAAACCGGCAATGTAGACGCACTTTTTATTTTTGCAAGAAATGCACCGCTGGCCGCAAATGTAGTATTTAGAATTTTTTTTTTTAAACCAGTAATGTAGACGCACTTTTTATTTTTGTGCAAAAAATGCACAGCAAGGTGCAAATGTACTATGTAGCACTATTTATTAATAATAATAAAAAGATTAATAAATTATTATTCTTTTTTTTTAAACCAGCAATGTAGACACACTCTTTATTTTTGTGCAAAAAAAAATGAACAGCAAGGTGCAAATATACTATGTAGCACTATTTATTAATAATAAAAAAAAGAATAATAAATTATTATTCTTTTTTTTTTTAAACCAGCAATGTAGGCACACTTTTTATTTTTGTGCAAGAAATGCACCGCTGGCCGCAAATCTAGTATTTAGAATTTTTTTTTTAAACCAGCAATGTAGACTTACTTTTTATTTTTGTGCAAGAAATGCACAGCAAGGTGCAAATGTACTATGTAGCACTATTTATTAATAATAAAAAAAAAAGAATAAAAAAATATTATTCTTTTTTTTTAAACCAGCAATGTAGACGCACTTTTTATTTTTGTGCAAGAAATGCACCACTGTCCGCAAAGGTAGTATTTAGAATATTTTTTTTTTAAACCAGCAATGTAGACGCACTTTTTAATTTTGTGCAAGAAATGCCCCTCTGGCCACAAATGTAATATTTTGCACAAAAAATATATATTTTTTTAATTTGTCTAGCTGCTATGTAAAAGCAGTATGCAAATATGCCAAAATGTTGCCAACTGAATTAACAGAACACGATTAAAGTAGTGTCCCAGACACACAAGCAGTTGCAAGTGCACTGCACTTGCAAAAATGGCTGCAAACGCCCACTTAACAAACAGAAAAATTGCTTAGGTTTTATATGAGGCACTTTGCTCAGCAAACAAAATGTACTCTAGCAAACAAAAATCTCCTCTAGCCCCCACCCACCAATAAATCACTGTTTTTAACTGATTTTCTAAAGATAATTTATCCCTCACACCAGCAGCAGCATCCTCTCCCTACACTAGTATGAGATGATTTTCGAAAGCTAATCTGTCCCTCACACCATCAGCAGCATCCTCTCCCTACACTAGTATGAGATGATTTTTGAAAGCTAATCTGTCCCTCACACCAGCAGCAGCATCCTCTACCTACACTAGTATGAGATGATTTTCGAAAGCTAATCTGTCCCTCACACCAGCAGCAGGATCCTCTCCCTACACTAGTATGAGATGATGTGACATGCAGCACTACGTGACTCCAGCTTATATAGAGGCTGGGTCACATTATGCACTGGCCAATCACAGCCATGCCATTAGTAGGCATGGCTGTGATGGCTTCTAAGGGCAAACGAGTGAAACGCTTGTTGATTGGCTGCCTGCAGCTATTCAAAAGGCGCAAGAAAATACCCTAACCCGGACTTTTTCTCAAATGTCCGGGTTCGGGACACGGACACCTTAACCGCCTCAGGACCGCCCACCGTCAAATGACGGCGGATCGGTCCTGCTCTCACAGCGGGTGGACGTCATATGACGTCCTCCCTTTAAGCCGGGATTGCGCGCGATCGGGCGCGCGCATCCCGGCTCTGTCGGTGTCATTGGTTATGGCTGTCCACCACGTGATCGGCTGTGACGAAGTCACAGCTGATCACAAACGGCACGCCCGCCGTTCGCACGGCGCATGTGCGCGATCGGGAGCGCGCTGCGCGTACGTGTCGGTGGCGGCGTGTTCCTGGGGAACACTGCCTGTCACCGACACTAGTATCAGCCGCCGGCCGGCGGCTGATACCTTGTGATCGGCTGTGATCTACTTCACAGCCGATACACTAGCCGACACTTCATCTAGTGTCGGCTAGTGTTCCATAGTCGGCGGCCGGCCGCCGACTATGATCACAGCCACTGTCCGTCACAAGGGGTCCTTGTGCGGCGGTGGCTGTGCATGCGCGTCGCGCGAGGGCTAGCGCGTGTACGCGGCACGCTTGCCGCCCGCACGGCAAACACTAGTCGACACTGAAGCAGTGTCGGCTAGTGCACCACCTGTCGGTATTGGTTACTGTGGCTGTCTCGGCCCTACGCGCGCGGGCTAGCGCGCGTTAGGGCCG
>BLSH010384348.1:39049-60503 GCA_018402905.1 Glandirana rugosa | reverse complement strand
GCCTCTGTATGTGGCCAGGCTGTGAAAAAGTCTCAGACATGTGATATTGCCATACTCAGGAGGAGCAGAAGAATTTGTTTTGGGGTGTAATTTGGGGTATGCATATGCTGTGTGTGAGAAATAACCTGTTACAATGACCATTTTGTGAAAAAAAAAAAAAAAAGAAAAAAAAAATCTTAATTTTGCAAAGAATTGTGGGAAAAAATTACAGCTTCAAAAAATTCACCATGCCTCTTACTAAATACCTTGGAATGTCTACTTTCCAAAAAGGGGTCATTTGGGGGGTAATTTTACTTTCCTGGCTTGTTAGGGTCTCAAGAAATGAGATAGGCTGTCAGTATATCAGGTGTGATCAGATCTGATCAATTTTCAATGATTGGCACCATAGCTTGTAGACTCTATAACTTTCACAAGGACCAAATAATATACACTTATTTGGGTTATTTTTACCAAAGATAGGTAGCAGTATAAATTTTGGCCAAAATTTTCAAAAAAAAATTAATAATTTGCAAAATGTTATGACCGAAACAAAGAAAAGGGCATTTTTTCAAAAAAATTTCAATCTTTTTTTATTTATAGCACAAAAAATAAACCCCCTCCTAGTGATTAAATACCACCAAAAGAAAGCTCTATTTGTGTGAAAAAAAGGACGCAAATTTCATATGGGTACCATGTTGCATGACTGAGTAATTGTCATTCAAAGTGTGATAGCGCTGAAAGCTGAAAAATGGCCTGGACAGGAAGGGGGTTTTCGTGCCAGGTACTGATGTGGTTAAAGTCGGGTACGAACCCGAACTTTACTGTTTGGGTTTGCTCAACTCTAATTATATCGAATTAGAGGTAAAAGAAGAAATTATGATAGAGGATACAACCACTTTAAGAGCCTGTCGTTCATATCTTTCCACTATAATGTGCAAGTTGGTATAAAAGGTATCACAGTACCACAGGTAAGTATGAAAGCTGAGGTCTTTACTTGGAAGTGTCGGTAAGATATCCAAAACAGTTAAAACTGAATGGAAGGGAACAAGCTACATTCATAAAAGAAATACATATAAAGGATTTGTGTTGCCTGTCAAAGGGTTTTTAATTCTCTCCATCCATTCCTGATATTTACACAGCTCTGCCATACAGCAAAGCTCCGTCTGATAGGGCATGAGACTTGGTTTTGATCCTCTACAGTTCAGAAATACTTACAAGTGTTCTCATCATTCCCTTCCTAAAGACTACCTCTCTCATGCTGCTTCCTTCACTTGTCAGCATGCTCCTTGCACTCCAACACAATTTTTTGGCTCTATGTTCTGCCTCTCCCTCCCCCAGAATGAGCTTTGCTTTATAGTGGACTACAGGAGGCTGATGCCAGGTCAAATTCAGGTGCTTACAATGATTGCATATAAAATAATATATTTACGCTTCAATGAGTTGTATAAGAAACATATTTGCATAGAAAGGCAACAATGTTTAACCAGTCATAATAAAAAGAGAAAAGCAGTATTGCACATACAAGATTAGTGCAAACATTTAATTTGAAACCCCACAACCAGATGGAGGTTCCTAAGTAGAAACAATTAAACACATAAAGAAGCGCAGTCAATAATCAGTATAGGTCGAACCTCAGAGATAAATACAGAAAGAAAGTAATTTTATGCTGTAATCACATTGAACAAACATTAGCAACCATGTATATAAAGATTCATGGTACCATTCTGATCAAGGTTTCCAAGTGTTTAAGGCTATATGGTATTTCCCATTGGATGATGCAAAAAGTAATTTGTAGTTGGCATGAACATGTGTCATTTGTATCACTTATATGCTCGAAGCTTAAGGATCCATCCAGTGTCTGGCTAATATAAGGCAAGCCGCTAGAAGAATATGATTCACCAAATTTCTTTTGATTACAAAAGTTTTTATTGAGATAGTACAAAAAGTAGTACAGAACAATTCATATGTTCAAAGATATATAAACTTCCAGTGAGCAAGCGAATGGCATAATCCTTTCTGACACAAGGATATGCAGTCATTGACAGATTCAAGATATGTGCCACACATGGGGTTAAGGAAAGGTTAACTGTACTCCCTAGGTGATAAAATCAAAGACTAGAGTTGAGCGGACACCTGGATGTTTGGGTTCGGGTTTTCGTGGAAAAGTTTGGGCTCGTTGTGTTCCCAAGACGCAATATATGGTGATTTAGAAAATTCTGCTTGGAGAGTGCAATAAAAAAGTGAAATACTCTTGAGGGGTGTAGAAGCTGCCTTATAGTATTGGGCTACTCTCCATGGCAGAGAGGGTGTGGTATTTATTACCTCATAGGAAGTGTTCAGTCTGAAGGTATTTACAGTGGTCAGAAGTAGGTATATCATATTCCAGTTGTAGTGATCTAAAGGTTTTAATAGTAGGGCCTAAAATAAATCCTCCAGAGTGTGGACACCCTTAGAGACCCAGTGTGAGAGTCTGAGATCTGGCACAAAAAGAGATAGAGCAGGCAGGGAAGGGAAGTGTAGTCAGTTTGTCTGGTCCAGGTGCCACACCCAGTAAGTATCGCCACACCAGGACAGTGGCCTTCATGGTGGGGGAAAGGTTCAAGGGTTTGCATGAAATTTATCGATAAGCTAACAAACAGCTGTATAGATTATTCATTGGGATTTGGTAGCTTTCTAATTCTGTCCAAAGAGTGTGAGGTGCAGTGGGAAACCACACTTTCATATGGTTCAGAATTGAGTCTAGATAATAGTCTTGCAGTAAAGGGAGACCAACCCCTCCAGCGGTTATGAGTTTAGCCAACTTACTGAATGCACATCTGGCCCTCTTGCCCCTCCATAGGCATTGATTCAAAATAGTGGCGGCACAGTGGTGTAGTGGATAGCACTTTTGCCTGGCAGCAAAAGGGTCACTGTTTCGAATCCCAACCACGACACTACCTGCCTGGAGTTTGCATGTTCTCCCTGTGCCTGCGTGGGTTTCCTCCGGGTACTCCGGTTTCCTCCCACACTCCAAAGTCATGCTGGTAGGTAAATTAGATCCTGTCTAAATTGTCCCTAGTATATGTATGAGTGTGAGTTAGGGACCTTAGATTGTAAGCTCCTTGAGGGTAGGGACTGATGTGAAAGTAAATATATATCTAAAGCGCTGCATAAATTGACAGCGCTATATAAATACTTGAAATAAATAAATAAAATAAATTGCAGCGTTGCAAAATATGAATTAGGCATAGGTATAGGCAAGGTTTTGAACAAGTAGAGCAGTTGTGGCAGAAGGAGCATCTTGAATGCTGCAAGACACCCTAACCAAGATCATTCAAATTTTGTGTAATGTATTTAGAAAGGGTATGCAATTAAATTTACTGAGATCTGTTGCTTTGGGGGTGGGTGTGATACCAAGATATGTCACACCTAGTTGCCATGCATACGGGAAGGAGGCCATAAGCTTTTGTTTGGTAGGCGGTAAGTCCCCTGAATCCAAAATATAAGACTTTGTTTCATTGACTTTATAATACAACACTTGATTAAAGCGTAACTCCGCTTTTGTTGAGAAAAAAAATCCCTTCTGGGTGATCTATGAACATTGCAAGGATTATAACAACCGTTGTTGCAGATTCCTACCTTTTGTTATTCTGAAGAAATCCCTGTTGGTTTCTCTGTGCCTCTGTACTGAGTGAATCTAATGGGAGTGGTTTTATAATTATCAATCAGGTGTGCAGCTGGAGAGCACTAATGAAGAAATCTACTGGGCCTGCATCCCTTTAGACGTGTTCTTATTGAAAGTATCTCCCAAAAAATGAAATTTTTGTTGCAGGAGATGCCTGAAATCTGACTTGTATCTTAGGCAGACTTCTGAGAAAATCAGTGAGCCAATCACACAAGCAGGAAATGAAGTTTCTTGGGAGTGGTCAGTACACATTCTGTGTACAGAACCACTCCAGGTAGTCATATTTTACTACATTTTCAGAAAATTACAGCAGCTGCAGATTGAAAAGGAAAGGTCATTTTTAATAACATTCAATTATAATATGACTTGTGTCACAATTATATGCGCTATATTATTTTTTATTTACTTCCTATTTTTTTCCCCACAAAAGTGGAGTTACCCTTTAACCACTTCAATACTATGCACTTAGAACACTTTCCTACCAGACCAATTTTCAGCTTTTAGTGCTGTTGCACTTTGAATGACAATAGCGCGGTCGTGCGGCACTGTACCCAAACAAGTTTTTTATCTTTTGTTCCCACAAATAGAGCTTTCTTTTGGTGGTATTTGATCACCTCTGCAGTTTTTATTATTTGCGCTACAAATAAAAAAAGACTGAAAATTTTGAAATAAAAAATTCTCTGTTTCTGTCACAAAACGTTGTAAATAAGTACACTTTCTTCATCGCTGATAGGCACTGATGAGGCAGTACTGATTGGCACTGATGAGGCGGCACTGATCAGGTGGCACTGATGGGCACTGATGAGGCACTTATATGCAGCAATGATGGGCACTGATAGGCGGCTATGATAAGCAGCACTGATGGGCACTGATAGGTGGCACTGATATGCAGCACTGATTGGCACTAATATGCAGCACTGACGGGCACTCATAGGCGGCACTGATTGGCACTCATAGGCAGTACTGGGCAATGATAGGTGGCGCTGATGGGCACTGATAGGTGGCACTGGTAGGTGGCACTGGTGGGCACTGATAGGTGGCACTGGTATGCACTAATAGGGACAGTGGTGGGCAGATGCACTGATAGGGGCCAGTTCCCTGGTGGTCTAGGGTGGCATCTGAAGGTGGCACTGAGTGCCATCTATATTGGGCACTGTGCCCCTTACCTGGTGGTCTAGGGTGGATTCCCTGGTGGTCCTGATTGGCTCCCTGGTGGTCCCTGGTCGGCTCCCTGGTGGTCCTGGGTGGACACATCCCTGATGGTCCCTGGGCAGGCTCCCTGGTGGTCTAGGGTGGCGATCCGAGGGGGGCTGCACTGATAAACCATTAGCACAGACCCCCTCTGTCAGGAGAGCAGCCGATCGGCTCTCCACTGCTCAGGTCTGCAGACCCGAGTACAGGAAAAGCCGATAAACGGCTTTCCTGTTTACACTGTGACCAGCCGTGATTGGTCACAGCTGATCATATGGTAAAGTGCTTCCAATGGAATTGCTTTACCGAGATCAATCGCCCCCCCCCCGGGCGTGCGTTGGCATGTTATCCTGAGGACGTCATATGACGCCCAGTCAGGATAACTCAACCACTTCCCGGCCGTCATTCTGAATATGGTGGTAGGGAAGTGGATAGATAGATAGATAGATAGATAGATAGATAGATAGATAGATAGATAGATAGATAGATAGATAGATAGATAGATAGATAGATAGATAGATAGATAGATCTATATACAGTCCGTTAGTGCATGCAGTTTAGTGTAGAGTGAAATATATATTACATATATAGATAGGATGCTCTATATACAGTCAGATAGTGCAGGCAGTGCAAGAATATATATATGTATATATATATATACACAGCGTATTGAGTGTACACTTGACGTGGTGTCTTAAAATATATACAATTTTTAACCCCTTAACCCCCAGGAGCCCTTTTTTACATTTGTTGTTTACAAGTTGAAATCAGTTTTTTTGCTAGAAAATTACTTAGAACCCCCAAACTTTATATATATTTTTTTCAAACACCCTAGAGAATAAAATGGTGATCGTTGTAATATTTTTGTCACACGGTATTTGCGCAGCGGTCTTTCAAGTGCAATGTTTTTGGAAAAAAATCACTTTTTGAGTTAAAAAATAAGACAACAGTAAAGTTAGCCAAATTTTGTTGTATATTGTGAAAGAGGATGTTATGCCGAGTAAATAGATACCATACATGTTACTGAACTGAACTGAATGGCGACAAACTTCGGTACTTAAAAATCTCCATAGGCAACGCTTTAAATATTTTTAATGGTTAGCAGGTTAGAGGTGCAGAGGAGGTCTTTTGATAGAATTATTGCTCCCACTCTGGCGATCGCGGCGATACCTCACATGTGTGGTTTGAACACCGTTTCATATGCGGGCGCGACTTACCTATGCGTTTTCTTTGCTGCAAGAGGGGATGGTGGCGCTTTAATTTTTTTTCTAAAAGACCCCCCATCCCTCCTTTACACTTCACAGTATTCAGATTGCCAAAAACGGCGTTACTGAATACTGTCATTTTTTAGAAACCGGCCGATTAAACCAGAGGTGACGCCCCCCGCCCGCAGACTCCCCACAACCAATGGCAAGGGTGGTGGGGATGAGGTCCTTCTCCCCATCAACATGGGGACAAGGTGCTTTGGGGGTGACCATGTTGAGGGCATGTGGCCTGGTATGGTTCGGGGGGGGAGGTGCTCACTCATCCTCACCACCTCCTGCCATGACAGGGCTGCATGCTTGAATAAGGGTCTGCTTTGGATTTTGGGGGGACCTCACGCCATTTTTAAAAAAAATTGGCACGGGGTTCCCCTTAAAATCCATACCAGACCTGAGGGGCTTGGTATGGATTTTGGGGGGACTCCATGTCATTTTTTTTGGCACGGGTTCCCATTAAAATCCATAGCCAATCAATAAACACCGATTGCGTTTTTTTTTTTTTTTACCAAAAATATGAGGAATAATATAAATCGGCCAAAACCAATGAATACATTTTGTTTTTTTTATATTTTTTTGGATATGTATTTTAGCAAAAAGTAAGAAATATTGTTTTCTTTTTGCAAAATTGTCGCTCTTTTTTTGTTCATAGCGGTGATCAGAAATGACGCAGAGGTGATCAAATACCACCAAAAGAAAGCTCTATTTGTGGGAAAAAAGGACACAAATTTTGTTTGGGTACACCGCTCATTTGTCAATTAAAACGATGCAATGCCGAATCGCAAAAAGTGCTCTGGTCCTAGCGTGGGAAATCCTTCTGGGGCTGAAGTGGTTAACCACTTGCTGACCGCCAACTGCATTTTGATGGCGACAAGGTGGTTCCATATCGCAAACCGCCGTCATATGACGGCGGCTGCAAGAACGCGCTCACTGTGTCCGGGGGGGGCCAGGGAGCGGGTGCGGTGGACTCAATCTCCGCCGGCTACCCGCGATGCCCCCCCTGCAGTAAAAGAACGGAGGTCCGTGTATGTAAACACGGATCTCCGTTCTGTGAGATGGGGAAGGGCTGTGATCACAGCCTTCCTCTATTTGGAAGCTGTGATCACTCCCCTTCCCCTGCTGGGGCAGCCCACACACAGTTAGAACACACCAAGGGAACACAGTTAACCCTTAGAGCGCCCCCTGCAGGCATTTTTATAGCACTGATCGCTGTATAAATGCCAATGGTCCCTAAAAAGTGTCAAAATGGTCTGATATGTCTGCTGCAATATCGCAGTACCGCTAAAAATCGGAGATCACCTCTATTACTAGTAAAAAAAATAAAAACCCCAAAAATGAATTCTCAGCATGCGTAAACGCGGCAACTTTTGAACCAATCAATAAACGCCGATTGCGTTTTTTTTATCACAAATATGAGGAAGAATATAAAATCGGCCAAAACCGTTGAAAAAAATGTTTTTTTACATTTTTTTTTGGATTTGTATTTTAGCAAAAAGTAAGAAATTTGTGTTTTTTTGCAAAATTGTTGTTTTTCTTTTGTTTATAGCGGCGATCAGAAATGACGCAGCGGTGATACCGCCAAAAGAAAGCTCTATTTGTGGGAAAAAAGGACGCAAATTTCAGTTGGGTACAACGCCGCACGACCGCGCAATTGTCAGTTAAAGCGACGCAGTGCCGAATCACAAAAAGTGCTCTGGTCCTAAAGTGTGAAATCCTTCCGGGGCTAAAGTGGTTAAAGGAGCTATAATAGTGGCTGAATGCATCTGCTATAGCCTGTGGGTGATAAAGCTTGTATTAGTAGTCGAGTGATACAGAAAGGAGATTTTAGTTTTCTGTCTGTGACCCCGTAAATGGTTGGCCAACAGTTTTCCAGCCCTGTTGCCGCTAATATAGTAAGTCATTTTAAGGCATCTAGACTTTTCAAAGTCATCAAGTAGAACTAAGTGGATGCTTTTGGGGTGTGTACCGCGCTTATGGGTTGTGCTGTTAGACTGCTGCCTTCCAAAAATTCCCTCCCGTAGGTGGGATGTGAAACAGATAAAGGTGGTGCTTGGATATGGCGCTGTCTAAGTAATGGAAAATAAGTATGTCCTTGAATCCTGTGATCATATGTGCTGGTGGGGTACTATTTTAGGTTTTTAATCAGAGTGTTTTATCATACTTCCGTATGGATATATAGTCTGAAAAGTGCAAGTGCAATTGTAATAAGTGTTGTTTCATATGTAAACACTAACTCATAAAGATGGTTTGTGACAATAAATATAAATGATAAAAGAAAGTGCTAAAAAAGTGTTATCTTCAGTGTAAGTGCTTATTTGTAGGAAGAAACAAAATGTAAATGACATATATCAATAATAAACCATATTTTCCCGATGTGTGGTGGATTGATGAGTGGTCTATCCCACCATTTTTGCTTTTTATCATAGATTAGTATTTTAATTAGTAAGTAGTTTATTTCAAACCTTTGAAAACGTCTATGACGAAACGCGTCAGTTGACCTAGCAGGAAGCCCAACGTCACATCCGGTTTGCGGTGAGAGGAAGCTGGAACGCACGCTGATCCAGCGAGGAGAGCTGCAGAGCTCCTCCATCTAGCTGACTCGCTCCCACCGGCACTGTGATATCTTTCTTGGAACTACACTTACCTACCTTTTTTCAATACTTAGCCCACTTCTTTTTACCTTTGGAATACCTGATTACCTCGTTTGTATAAAAGCAATGTATCCAAACCCCTTTTTAATAAAATTAAGGATACATTGAAACACGCTGCCCTATGGAGTCCTCTCTGTTTTTTATCTTCTAAACCCGTTGGAAATTCACCCTGGGATCCCCCTATATCTGGAAGAGTGGAGAACGATCGAACAAGAGGAGGAACCTACCCAAGAAAAGAAGAATCCCCTAAAGAGCAATAGAGGAGCACTCCCAACCCAGGAACAAGTCTCCAGGATTAACAAAGACAGGCACGTGGCCCCTGCAGGGGCAGTGCCCTCTGGTAAGGAGGAAATCTATAGGGGGAGCACGAGTGCATCCACAATCCCAAGTCACCAAATATACAAGAAATAATCACTTGAAGTCACAAATTTTTCACTTGATGGACTTATTTATTTTATTGTCTATATATGTATTACAGTTGCTTGGACTATAAACTACTTACTAAATAAAATACTAATCTATGATAAAAAGCAAAAATGGTGGGATAGACCACTCATCAATCCACCACACATCGGGAAAATATGGTTTATTATTGATATATGTCATTTACATTTTGTTTCTTCCTACAAATAAGCACTTACACTGAAGATAACACTTTTTTAGCACTTTCTTTTATCATTTATATTTATTGTCACAAACCATCTTTATGAGTTAGTGTTTACATATGAAACAACACTTATTACAATTGCACTTGCACTTTTCAGACTATATATCCATACGGAAGTATGATAAAACACTCTGATTAAAAACCTAAAATAGTACCCCACCAGCACATATGATCACAGGATTCAAGGACATACTTATTTTCCATTACTTAGACAGCGCCATATCCAAGCACCACCTTTACAAGTAGAACTAAGTGGAGATCTTGCCGCAAAGTTATCAGCTTTGTGGAATTTAGCTGTGATAGGTTAGTCTTGTTTTGGATTTCTGAAACTATGTCTTCAATTAATCGTCGCCTCTTCCTCTTAACCCTAGTTTCTAACTTAACCACTTTGGCTCTCACACCTGTTTAAAGCAACACTCAAATAATGGTTTTGGTACAAAGCATTGCAAAGTTATTTACAAATGAAGTAAGGTGTTTTTTTTTAAATTTTGCATTTAAATAAATGTAAAAGGTGTAACAATATTAATGAACAAGGCAAACAAAAACAGACAAAATGTTTAACCATTAGTTAATAAAATAGAAAAAAAATCACCAGTAAAATTACAATTGCATGGAGAAGGAGGATGCAGAGTTAAATAGTGCTGATTGGAGTAAACTAAGAGGTTAATAAGGGGCTCAACAGAGGAACATATTTTTTACTTGTCAAGGTTGCTTTAACTCTTTTCATCTGCAGATTGAAGTTGATCCCTTTGATCTGTAGATGAAAAACATAGAAAGCTACAAATGATACAATGTTTCAATGTAATTTTCTGTATTCCTGTCTCAGCAATGTTGTTGATAAAAATTGCCAGACTGCTTTTTTTTTGACACTTTTGCTGCCAACCTTCTCTGTGTGCTCGGCAATGCAGCTGTGATTAATCAGAGCTGAATTGCTGGGTATTGGGACAGGGAAGGATCTGGATGTACTAGACACACCCTGTGTGCAATGATGACATGTTTTTGGGCGTATCTAGTACACCTAGAGTCTGCAACTGGTTAAAAAAATGCCTCTGATAAACGCCTTGTAGGCTTTCCACAAAAGTAATGGGTCATCAACAGTCATTGTGTTGTCAGCAAAGAAATCAGTTAGACTTTTTTCCAAAGTCAATTTTGCTTTTTTAAAAGCCGTGGATTAGATCTCCAAAGTAATGTGGAAGTAACAGATAGGGAGTCCCTAACTGTCAGTGACACTGAAGCATGGTCTGACCATGTTATGTTGTTGATGGTGGTTGATTGCACTTTTGGAAAGAGCCATTGGTCAGTGATTAATACAGTAAGTTGATTCTTGAATAGGATTAATGGCATCCGGAAAATAACATGAAATCCTTTTCACTAGTGTGATAGCAGCTACAAATGTCATACAAGTCATAAGCCCATAGAAGAGGTTGCAGAGGGTGCTGTGCTCGTTTGTAGAAAGTTGTGGTGTCCAGGTGGGATCTGAGGTAAATGCTGAAATCCCCACAGATCAATAAGGTTGAAGTTTACAGATCTTCTGGAACAACACGTTTTGAATCTGGTGTGCATTTGGGACGTAGATGTTGGCCAGGGTGTAGGTGGTGGAGTCAATGTCACATACCAGAATCAGGTAACAACTCTTAGGGTCTCTAATCTGCTTGTGGAGCCTAAAAAAGACTGTGTCTCTGATAGCTAACAGGACACCACGTTGTTTGGTATCTGCGTTGGTGGTAAAAACCTGTGGGAAGTTCCTGTGAGAGCACTTGGGGGGGAGCTCAGTCACATAATCGTGTCTCCTGAATGCAAAGAACATTACATTTGTATTATATAGCTTCTTTCCACAATGATCTGCATTTAGCTGGGTGGTTTAAGCCCTTTGCATCAATAGTCAGAAATGTCACCACCATGTGAAATAGAAAGGGTATGGTAAATCAAGTGGCATCTCACCGTGTGTGGGGAGTTCTCCCAGTGCCAATCTGGTGGTGAGGAGACCAGAAGCACTTCCAGCCACAAACTATAGTCGTGAAGATCGTAGTCCATATGATAGAGCCTAGATGCTTAACTGTAGAAAAAAATTAGTGACAAGCAAGAAGATTGCTGGGTGATTCTGACCTTAATGCAGAAGATTGCCGCTAGCAATGGGCCCGCAGTTCGAGTGGAACGTAAGTTGGATTCTAACATTGCCCCTTCATAGAACTGAGAACATTATGGGGTATTCGCAGCAACTTCGCCACGGTGGAGCGCCCCATAATGCATTGCGTGCAGACGGCACGCACAAATCCTCCTCCATGGGGGGCTCCTGCCGCCTGCCCGCTGTTTGTTATGACAGTTTATTTATATGGCAGGACGGGCCCACCCGGCGACGTAAGCGAGTGACCCTGCCCCTTCTGATGTCATGTGGAGTTAGAAGGGGCAGGTCATGCATGTACGTCACTGAGTGGCCCCGCCCTGCCATATAAATAAATTGTCATAACAAATAGAGCTTAGTCGGCGGGAGCCCATGGAGGAGGAGCTGTTCCTCTTTTTTTTTGTTCAGGTCCGTCGCTCACTTATTGACGATGGATTACAACAGGAAAAACTTATTTTTCTTATTTCAATAAAGGACTTGTCCCTAATTGTCTCCTGTGTTTTTTTTTTCTTTTTTTGACACTTTGGTGAAGCAGTAGGGGTATGATGTACCTGATACTAATTCACATAGGGGGGCGGGATCTGGGTGCGAGGTTCCCCTTAAAATCCAAACCAGACCCAAAGGGCCTGGTTTGGATTGGGGGGGAGCCTACACATATTTTTTTGTGATTTTTCTATATATTGCAGGGATCCGGCAATATATTTCAGCCTCGATAATAAATGACAATTTTTCCTTCACAAATGTCATTTTGCACTGGCTATGTTCTAAACATCACAGATGTGCCCTATTGCAGGTAGACTAAGGGACCCCCCCCCCCCCCCGCACATTATTTAAAGGAATATTTCATGTTTATTGTTTAGCTTTAAGCGTTATTAAAATCACCGCTCCTGAAAAAAAGATTGATTCAAAAAATGTTTTTTACATTGATACATGTCCCCTAGGGCAGGACCTGGGTCCCCATACACTTTTTTAGGGCAATAACTTGCATATAAACCTTTAAAATTAGCACTTTTGATTTTTCATGTTTGGGTCCCATAGACTTTAACGGTGTTCAAATGTTCGCACATTTTTTTTGCCTGTTCACATATTCTGGTGCGAACCGAACTGAGGGGTGTTCGACCCATCCCTAACTGCCGCTCGGGTTTCAATGAGGAGTGAAGTTTGGCCCTGTAGGTGCTCCACACTACAGGGGAGTTATGATATAAGAGTGAAGAGAAGTGCTAGTCCCAGAGTAAGGTATGAGAATTTTTGGCAGTGTCCAGGTGGCATTCAAGACCTACAGGCGCTGCTCCCCTCGGAGGTGGTGATGTGTTGGGAGGGTCAGGAAAGGTTGTTCAAGGCCTTCAACAGAGACAAACCTTTTTCAACCAAGTCCACCCCATGTGTGGAGCCCTCTTTGGTGATGGTAGGGTATCCCCATTTGTAAGTGATCCTGTGGTACTTAAGGACTTTTGTAATCGTATTGAGGTTTGTACTCTTTTGAAGTGTGTATTGGGATAGGTCAGCGTAAAGCTGGTAGTTCGCATATTGAGCTGGAATGTGATCTTTAAGGTGCATGGCAGACAGTAAACATTCTTTAAAGTGATAGAAATGTAATCTTAAAGTTACATCCCTTGGAACGTGATCAGGTAGATGAGCAGGTTTGGGAAGGCAGTGGATTCTGTCCACTGTCTGGTCCAGATTTGTAGGGTCTGGTAGGATAGCTTTAAACATGTCTTGCGCATGTTTGCGAAGATCAGATTGTTGCACAGACACGGGGATGCCCCTTATCATTAAATTATTTCACCTTGACCTGTCCTCAATATCAACCAGCTTTTCTTTAACCCATTCCATCTCTTCATCCTGTTTCTCAGATGTATCTATCTATCTATCTGAGATGTATCAGGTCATTAATGGTAGTGGCATACTCTCCCATTTTTGTTTCTATGTGGTTACCTATAAAATCAACAGCTTGCAGATCAGTGCTGAATTTATGCATACAAATGTTTTTTTCTATACAAGTTATTTGTTTACCTTTGTTATTGTATTGTTTGTTATGGCCCTTTGGGCCCCCTTCCTTTCCCTGTACCCTTTGTACTTGTTATTCCTCAAAAACTTTTTGTGGAAAAAAAAGAAAGGGGAAAAGGTGAATTCTTCAGATGGGGGAGTTCCATTATGAAGTCAATAGATATCATCTTCCATGCTCTATCTGGAACTGGCAATGGTTTCAGTAGACCCCAGGCCCTGCTTCTAGCAGTCTTACTCCAAGTACAAATGGTGCATGAATTTACATACTCCTTACAGTTTTTGCGCAGATCAGGCCACCATATTGTGTGTTGCACTAGCTCAAGAGTCTTGTGGAATCGTGACAAAGCTTCAAAATGGACACTCGCACACTCTCTGGTATGAATACCTTATCTTCTCTCCACAGCAAATCTTCTTTAGGCACCAATGCGACTCCAGGAGGACTGGAAACACCCACAGAGGCTCGTTTAAACTGTGAGAGGAGATCAGTTTGCAACAACAAGAAGTTACATGCGGACAAAACAGTGTCTGGTATAGCTGTAGAGTCATCGTACATGCGGAACAATGTGTCTGGTTTGACTTTTTTGATCCAGGCCAGTAAGTGATGTGGAACAGGAATCTCAAGAAAAATAATGCCCATCTAACATGGCGTGGTCTCAGGTAGAGTTGAGCGAACCCGAATTGTAAAGTTCGGGTTCGTACCGAACTTTGGGGTGTCCATGACCCAGACCCGAACCCGGACATTTAAAAAAAAGTTTGGGTTTGAGTTCTGGGTTTGGGTATTTGATCACGCATGTTGAATAGCTGCAGGGCAGCGAATCAACAAGCGTGATTTTCCCTAGAAGCCATCACAGCCATGCCTACTAATGGCATGGCTGTGATTGGCCAGTGCATCATGTGACCCAGCCTCTATATGAGGCTGGAGTCACAGTGCTGCATGTCACATGCTCTCTGGGTAGTGTAGGGAGAGGATGCTGCATGTGCTGTGACGGACAGATTGCAGATAGATAGATAGGTAGAGATTACTACTACTGCTTTAAGGGACAGATTGCAGATCTCATCCTGCATTACAGAAAGATCTGACTGGACTAATTAGAGTCTACTGCTTAGAGGGATAGATTATTGTTCTAAAATCATCTCCTAGTTCTATAGGGTCAGGTTCCTGCTGTTGCTGTAAGGGACAGATTATTGTTCTAAAATCATTTTGCAGCCCTCTAGCACTTTCCAGGACTCTTTAACAGTCATTTTTGTGCCAAAAAGTTCAAGTCCCCGTTGAATTCAATGGGGTTCGGGGTACGGGGTAAAGTTCGGGTCAAGTTCAGTACCGAACCCAGACTTTTTTCCGAAGTTTGGCCGAACCCACCGAACCCGAACATCCACGGGTTCGATCAACTTTAGTCTCAGGCATTTGACAATTCTTAAATACTAAAGATTTTTATGATCGGTATAGATCCATATCGGGTGTGCTGCCCCTTCCAGTAGGTACCTTCATTCTTCTAGAGCAACTTTGATGGCAAGTAATTCTCGATCCCCTACATCGTAATTCCTCTCGGCCAGTTAAAGTTTGCATGAAAAGAAAGCCACGGCATGCATTAAGTCCTTGAGACCTTGGCACTGTGACACGACTGCCCCTACTGTGATTTCTGAAGCATCCACTTCTCGTACATATGGCAAAGATGGATCTGGGTGATTTAAGATAGGGGCTGATGTAAAAAGTCTCTTTAATGTTTTGAATGCAACCTGTGCCTCAGGAGTCCAATGGAATCTGAAGTTCTGTCTAGTAAGTTGGAGGCAATGATAGAGGAGAATCCCTTGATAAATCTCCCGTAGAAGTTTGCAAACCCCCAAAACGCTGCACCCCCTTCTTGTCTGTGGGTGCAGGCCAATTTAGGATAGCAGAGACTTTTTTGGGGATCCATCTTAACCCCTTCTGTCGAGATAATCAAGCCCAAGATTTGTAAACTCTGCCGCTCAAATTCACATTTCTCAGACTTGGCATACAGTCCATGTTGGCGGAGCTGGCATAAAACACTCTTGACATGCCTCCGTTGTAAGTCAAGGGACATAGAAAAAATCAGGATATCGTCTAAGTACACCATCACAAAAATATCCAGGAAATCTCTGAATACATCATTGATAAAATTCTGAAAGGTGGCAGGAGCATTGCATAGACCGAAGGGCATTACCAGATATTCGAAGTGGCCAAATCTGGTACGGAATACCGTCTTCCACTCATCTCCCTCGCAGATTCGGACCAGGTTGTAGGCCCCTCGCAGATCTAATTTGGAGAACATGGTTGCAGACCTTAACCTCTGGAACAACTCAGGTACAAGGGGAAGATGATAACGGTTCTGTACTGTAATTTTATTGAGCTCTCGTTAGTCTATGCATGGATGTAGAGAGTGATCTCTCTTTTGCAAGAAGTATATTCCTCCCCTGCTGGAGAAGTAGATGGGCAGATGAACCCTTTCTCCAAATTTTCATCAACTTACCTTTTTTAGAGCTTCCTGTTCTCGCTCAGACATTGGGAAAATTTGCCCGAAAGGGATCTCGCCCCCTAAAGTAGTTAAATTGGGCAGTCATATGGCCGGTGTGAAGGTAGGACATCAGCTCCCCATTTGCTGAATACATCAAAGTATTTGTGGTAGGCTTCAGGTACCAATTTACATGTTTCATTGTTAGAATCCATGTATAACAGGCTTATGGGAGCAATTAGGGATTCCGGTAGACAGTGATCCAGACAATAGGTAGATTGGGAGTTGGTCTCTCCTGTACTCCAATCACTTGTGGATTATGTGCTTATAGCCAGGGTAGGCCCAGAATAGCAGGGAATAGCGGTGATGAGATAGCATTGAGACTCAACAGTTCTTTGTGTTTGGTGGGGGTAATGACAGGTAAAGGAGGTGTCTCCTGAGTTACTAGTCCCAACATAATGCAAGAGCCATCTGCCAGATATACAGAAAGTCCTTGAGTCTTTGGTTGTAACAGGATGCGCTGCTGTGCAGCAAAATCCAAGTCAATAAAACAACTGCATGCCCAAGAATCAATAGTTGCTGTGACTGGGACCACTTCTCCTGGTAGCTGGGAAGAAATTGGGAGAGCTAAGTGAGTTGTACTGGCAGACAATGGTGGCAGGTTAGCAGAAGAAATAGACAGACACTTACGCATCTTTGCAGGACATGTGCGTACATAGTGGCCAGCCTCTCTACAATACAAACAGAGGTTATTTTGCCATCGACTAAGGCATTCCTCAGGTGTCAGAGAAGGATGAATCAATCCAAGTTGCATGGATTCTGGCATGTCAGGTGCAGGATTGACAGGAACAGGACTGGCAGGAACAAAACTGGTAGCAATAGAGTGAGCAGAAACTGGAACCCTTGGCATCATCCATGTAGACTTCTGGGAAGCTCTTTCTGTCCTGCGTTCACTGAGCCTTCAGTCAATCTGAATGGCTAAATTAATTAGAGTCTCCAAGGTATTTGGAATTCCAACTCGAGCCAGTTCATCTTTTAGACCCTCAGAGAGGCCTAGGCGAAACTGATGTTGCAGAGCTGCATCATTCCACTGTGTATCCGCGCTCCAGCATCTGAAGTCCGTAACATAGTCTTCGGCCACTTTGTGGCCTTGCTGGAGTGCATGGACAGCAGCATCTTCTGTGACAGTTCTTTGCGGATCATCGTATAACTGGGCCATAGCATCAAAGAAGTATGACATAGCATGTATTTGTGGATTCTGCTCCTCGAGTATCCAGTGGGCCCAGGTCTGAGGTTTACCTTGAAGTAGTGAAACAATGAACCCTACCTTTGTGGCCTCTAGGGGGAAAGTCCGTGGTTGCAATGAAAAATACAACTGGCATGCGTTATGGAATGCTCTGAATTTACTGCAGCCCCCTGAAAACCTTTCTGGCATGGGAACCTTGGGTTCAGGCAGTAGCACGACCTCTGTGGGCGCAGTAACAGTCTGTGTTGGTGCAGTAGCAGATGAAGAAGCTGTGGTAGAACTTACAGGAGGTAGCCAAAGTCTGCATGTGCTCTTCCAGCTGAACGTAACCTTCCTGTAGGGACTTGACAGCTTGAGTGAGAGCGGCAAGGTGTTGGCAGATCTCATCTATTGGAAAGGCCCATCTTGCAGGCTCAGACATGGCTGTCTGATATTTTCACATACCTTGTGGCAGAGCCTGATGTGTAGAGGGACAGCCCCAGCTCAAGGGCCACTGGAGTTGCAACAGTGGCCACAAGACTGTGGTGAGATAAGAGTGCCTGCAAGAGTGCCTGCAAGATCTTATGTTGGTCACAGAGGTGTGTGGCAGGTGCATCACCAGAGCTGGGCTGGATGGCTGATGCAGTGGATGGCAACAGGAACAGCAGACGCAGGCACAGAGCAGATGTAGGACCAGCATCACAGGCAGAGCAGGACAGACGGATAACTGGATGCAAAGTCAAACAAGCCAGGTCAGCAACGGATGATCAGAGACAAGCATAAATGGCAGGCAATGAATGGTCAATGTGCAGGCAGAGGTTGGCAACAGGATATCAGGCAGATGAAGATATACAGTAACAAATTCTTTCAAGGCAAGCCAAGGTCAGGACAGGTGGAGAGCAAGTGTGGTCAGGAGTGTGGTGGAAACAATTGTCACTACACATCAAAAACGCATTTTGAATGACAATTGCGCGGTCATGCAACACTTTACCCAAACACATTTTTTGTCATTTTGTTCCCACAAATAGAGCTTTTTGGTGGTATTTGATCACCTCTATGGGTTTTATTTTGTGCGCTAAAAATAAAAAAAGACCGAAAATTTTGAAAAAAAAAAAGTTTTTCTCTGTTTCTGTCACAAAACTTTGTAAATAAGTAAATTTTGTCCATCACTGATGCGCACTGATGAGGCTACACTGACAGGCACTGATCAGGCAATACCGATTGGCACTGATGAGGCAGCACTGATGAGCACTGATAATGAGAAACTTATATGCAGCACTGATGGGCACTGATAAGCTGCACTTATATGCAGCACTGATGGGCACTCATATGTGGCACTGATGGTCACTGATGGGTGGCACTGGGCACTGATAGGTAGCACTGATAGGTGGCACTGGTGAGCACTGATAGGTGGCACTGATAGAGGGCACTGTAAGGTGTGCATTCCCTGGTGGTCCTAGGTGGCATCTGAAATAGGCACCATGCCATCTATATTGGACATTGTACCCCTTACCTAGTGGTCTAGGGTGGGCTTTCCCTGGTGGTCCCTGGTTGGGCTCCCTGGTGGTCCTGGGTGGGCTCCCTGGTGGTCCTGGGTGGGGATCCATAGGGGGGCTGCACTGATAAACAATCAGCGCAGACCCCCCTCTGTCAGGAGAGCCATCGATCGGCTCTCATCTACTCGCGTCTGTTCGTTTACACATTCGTCAGAGCTGATCACGTGGTAAAGAGCTTCGAACAGAAGCTCTTTACTACGATCGGAGATGCGGTGTGTCAGACTGACACACCACACCACCAATCGCCGCTCTGCGCACCCCTGCATGCACACGCCAGCTTACCCTGCTGGATGTTATATGACGCCCATTCAGGATAGCAGAACCACCTCCCAGCCGTCATTCTGCATAAGGCAGTAGAAAAGTGGTTAAGATATATTTTGTTGAGATTTTTTTTCTTGTTCAAATTTTTTTATTGAAGAAACAATAACATTACATAGGATGCTTCATGGTTCCAGGAACAGACCAAAGTCAAACATGAGATATATAGACAGGCTTGTTGAAATGAGAGATTCTAGGTTGTCGCTAACCAAACAGGTAGAGTTAGGGAGGGGGAAGTTGTTGAGATTTTTTTACCTTTGAAAATTACTATCAATGTTTTTATGCACAAGTACTTTTTATCAATATTCTTTTTAATTTGCACCTTTGTAATTTGAAATTGAGGAATCGTTTGGTGTTCATGCAATTTTTGCACATGCATGCTTTATTTACTATTTATGAATTGTGATTGATATTTATTTGAGTAAGCGCCACATTTATTTATTTGATTTGTGTACAGGATAAGCTGGGTCAAACACAGGAATCAAGCAGAGATCACAGGATCAGATATACAGGGAAAAGCTACAGATCAGACAGCAAAGCACTAGTGCAGCTGCTGCCCTTATATAGGCCATTTGGCATCAGCATCAATGGCTAATGTGCGTGCATGTGCATACGCATTCGCCTGTTCCAGTTTTCATGCATGCCTCAGAAATTAAGCTGTGTTATGGCCAGCATGTCCCTGACACATCCAGTGCATGCCCGCACCCAATTCAATCAACTGTACAAAAAAATTGGCAACCACCCTAAGCTATAATTAGTCTTTGCAGCAAGGTGCACATGGACATGTGGGCAACACACATCACAAAAAAACACAAGATTTCCCAGCACACTTTCCAGCCAGCCTGCAAAACAACTAAGTTGAACATGTCTAACAATTCACGTTAAAAACAGAGGGTATTGTTTGCATACATTTGCAAATGTGTGTCCTCCAGGCACACTTGCCCTTAATCTATCCACTGCTATATGTGTTCCAACTTGGAGCCTTTGAAAATGATAGAGTTAGGACACAGAGAAGTCTTGACGTGGGCACTGTGGCTTATGCATATACAGCATTTGCAAATGTACACCAACAAAACTCTGTTATTAACCACTTGACCACTGGGCACTTAAACCCCCTTAACAACCAGACCAATTTTCAGCTTTCAGCACTCTCACACTTTGAATGACAATTACTCAGTCATGCAACACTGTACTCATATGAAATTTGCGCCCTTTTTTTTTTTTCCACAAAAAAGCTTTACTGAGTGTAAAACAGTACAGTAAATGTTCATTGCCAAAGTTCAAAACAATGAGTAGTAATACCGCAATAGCAGTCTAGTACAGTGAATAAAGCATTAAAACGTAACTTTAAGATTCAAGTAAAGAAACATTGCATAGTTGAATATAAAGAAGATGGGGGTTTATCGTTTTCAAACAGATTTATGTTATTGTAGAAAATGAGGAATTATGGCATAAGGATAATTATGAGAGAGAGTTGAGAATGATTATACCGTGAAGTCTGTAGCCAGTTAAATGAATGTGGGGATATTCGAGAGGCAATAAACATAGTACTGGGTAGAACATGAAGGAAAATACTGAGAAAGGGAGGGGGCAGGAATGTAGAGGGATGGGAATAGGGGGGAGGGAAGGAGAAGGGTAGGGGGAAGGGGGGGTTAAGGTAGACCAGTCGTTAATCGGGTGTATAGCCTTGCTCTCGTTGTATAATAATATTTTGCAATTTAGGTCTAATATGCTGCGGTAATGTGTCGAGTCTTTGTAATTAATCCAGCATAACCATATCTTATGGTACGAAGAGATGTTTTCTGCAGCTATTGCTATCAGTTCTTCCATATCTTGAATCCTATTTAATCTAGTGACCCAATCTTTAACTGTAGGAATTTTCCTCTGTTTCCAGAGGCTTGGAATGCAGAGCCGGGCAGAATTAATCATGTGCATTACCAGGGATTTTTTGAATGAGCCTTTCATGTAGTTGGAGAAGTGGAGGAGGTATTGTTGGACAGTACATTCTATTTGTTGAGAGGTGACTTTGCAGATACTTACATGACAGGTTGTTATGGAGGAGGTGAAGAGGTTGATGTACTTTCCGAGTAAGTTTTTTAGGGACCATTACGTGTACTAATTAAGACGGGCCGAGACGTAAGGTTCGGAGACCTTTGTCTCCTTTTAAGGATGTCAATTTCTAACCCAGTGATCTAATTTATCCTAAGTTCTATACCTTCTTGACTATCGTTATCGACGTCTTTTGTAGAGAAGCATGGTATTCTATACCAATACGACCTAATTAATGTTTCTGAGCTGTGTAATGGCGTCGTATAATCTGGATTTAACGTTTTATAATAATATG
>BLSH010384348.1:0-20571 GCA_018402905.1 Glandirana rugosa | reverse complement strand
GGTGGTTGAATGAGACAATCCTCCGCGACCCCGTTAGAGTGAAGGAGATAGATGATGCAATTAGAGAATATTTCAGCCTAAACGGAGGCCAAGAGGTCTCTCCAGAAACTCTCTGGGCAGCCCATAAGGCTACCATCAGAGGTAAATTCATTCAGATAGCCTCACAAAATAAAAAAGCTTATCAATCTGATATCCTTCGACTTGAATGGCCTTTCTCCTCCCTCAAACTACAGCATAAGCAACACCCATCCCCTAGCTCTCTGGCCAAGTTGGATGCGGCCCGACTGACCCTGAATCTAGCTCTTACCGCTTCAGCCGAAAAAAGCATTAGTTGGAACTATGCAAAATTTTATTCCCAGAAAAATAGGATTGGCTCCATGCTGGCACTTAGGCCCCGAGGATCAAAAACCTACCCATCCTGAAGATCAGGGTTGATGGTGGACCCCCCCCCCCCCCGGCCGACCCCCACAAAATCCTAAAAGTCTTTCAAAGTTTCTACTCTGATTTATATAGCACGGATAAGAAAGTTAGTGACCGAATGACTAGTGGCTTCTTGGGGGATTTGCCCCTACCCTCTCTCTCAGCTGACCACAGGAATCTGATGGAGGAACCCATAACTGAGGAAGAAATCCTCGAGGTAACAAAATTCTTCAACTACAAAGCTAATGGCACCCGCTAGATCCCCATCTTAACACAGCCTTCATAAAAGTTATATCCAAACCCGATAAAAACCCAGAAGAAACCCGTTCTTATAGACCCATATCTCTGATAAATAACGACCTTAAGATTCTCACAAAGGTACTTGCGAATCGCCTAGCTTCATTCATGCACCTGTATGTGCACAAGGATCAGGTGGGATTTATCCCGGGTAGACAGGGTCCAGACCAAATTAGGAGGGCAATTGATTTAATCTCTCTACTCAACTTTAACTGGGACAAGGGCCCCAAACAAAGAGGTATGCTCTTATCACTAGACTTACAAAAAGCCTTTGACTCGGTCTCCTGGTCATATATCTTCATAGTCCTAGAACGTTGGGGTTTTGGCAATAGATTTAGGAACACTTTACGCGCTCTCTACTCTACTCCAAAAGCAGTCATTCACCTTAGGGGCCAACTTTCGAGCCCGGTCAGCATAGCAAGAGGTACGAGACAGGGTTGCCCACTGTCGCCTTTATTATTTGCTATTGCTATAGAATCACTAGCGATAGCAATACGTCACAACCCAAATATCAAGAGAGTATCCTGTGGCCCCCAGTCCCATAAATGTGGCCTATTCGTGGACGACATTCTCCTCTTCATTACTGCCCCACCAACCACCCTCCCCAATCCCAATTCAAACTCTTTGATGACTTTGCAGCCTGCTCGGGTCTAAAGATTCATTTTACTAAATCACAAGCCCTTAACATTTCTCTGGAACCTGACTTGGTTGAGAAACTCATATCAAATACTTAGGAGTCAACCTAACCCATAGAACAGACCTCCTCTATTCACTCAATTTCCCTTCCACTTATAAGAAACTTGAGGGTGACTTAAAGGGATGGTCAGGAGCTGGACTGTCCTTGCTAGGTAGAATTAACTCTGTCAAAATGACTTTACTCCCGAGGCTCTTATACCTCTTCAGATCACTACCTATCTTGGTGAGACAAGATCAATTACGTAAGTTTCAACAGAAGGTCCTCAAATTTATCTGGCAAGGATCAGGCCATAGACTCCCTCAAAGAACGCTCTATCAACACAGGACTAAAGGGGGACTAGAGCTCCCGAAGTTTCAGTGGTACTATCAAGCAGCTAGACTGGCCCAACTTTCTGTAGTGTACTCGAAATATGAAAAACCTGACTGGATTCAGTTAGAGAGGCAGGCAGTTCCCTCTTTCACGTTAGACTTCCTATTGTGGATGCCCCCTAAGAACAGGCCACCAATTCTATCCCCGATCCTATCGCAATCCCTTGCCCTCTGGGACAATCTGAGAACATCCCCTTCCTTTCTGTCTGAGATGAAACCGCTTGCTCACATATTTCATAATCCAGCTTTTCTCCCGGGTCTAAATATTTCTGCTTTCAAATGGTGGCTAGATAAAGGGATGTACCAGATCGGACGTTTTTTTAATTCATCAGGCCCCATTACAATGAGCCATTGCATATCAAAGCTAGAAATGCCTGAGTCTGAACGCTTCAGTTTCAGACAAATCCATAATTTCCTTCTCTCCTGCGGGCATAACAAACCCCTTCCTCCTTCAATTACCCCATATGAACAATGGTGTGGACAAGCCAGGGACCAGAAGGGCAGTATTTCAGTTATCTATCAGTCACTTTCCCTACCTTCCTCCAAAGCTACCTACATGAGGGCCTGGGAGGAGGACCTTCAGCTAGACTGAAGTTTGGAGAGATGGCAGACGTATTGCGCTAGAGCTTTCAAAGGCATCCTGGATGTGACCTTAATTGAAGCCAGCCTCAAGGTCCTCACTAGATGGAACCTTACTCCCTCTAAATTAGCTACTTTCTTCTTGCCAGCTGGTAGGGAGTCCACTCCATATTTGGTGGTGCTGCCCCAGAATAAGGTCCTTTTGGAAGAGGATCTTCAACCTGATTTTTCTGGTCACGGAATGCCATCTCCCCAGGTCTCCAACTATAGCCCTATTGAATGCTGATATCCCCAAAGTCCCAAAACATTCCAGTAAATGAATACACTTCATCCTCCTAGGAGCTAAACTTACAATAGCTAAGACGTGGAAATAACCCAAAGTTTCAGTTGAGGCCACCGGAAAATCTCTTGGATAATGGAGCAAGAAAAACTAGCCAGTTTTATCACTGATTCCAACACAAAATTCAAAGCTATTTGGGAACCTTGGGCAACATATATGGGGATCTCCCTAATTCCTGGGAGCCCACACCCGGCCCTCCCTTGCCCCTAACTTCCCTGATTGACTCATTTTCTGTTCTACCTCTTCTTTCCTTTTTCCTACTCTATTTCATTCTTCTGTTATTTTTCTCTCCCCTGCGCTCTAAGCGGGTGGACTGAAGGACCTTTAGGTTAAGCTCATCTCAGGATATAGTCAAGCTTACTTAGGTTAGCATTTTTCTTCTCATGAGTATCCATGGTATTATTCTGCTTACAATTTTGGTGCGTTTGGTGGGTTTGTGGGGCCCGCCTGTTCCCCCCGCCACAGCTTGATCCCATTTGGGGGGCTGGGGGGGGGTAGGCGGACTCACGCTCACTGGCACTAGTCTGTCATCAATGTCTGGAGTCCATCGGGTTGATTGTTATTACGTGCCTTGATGACTCTTTCTGAAGCTATGGAGGATTTGTTCTCTATATGACCCAGTTATGAGCTGATCCTGTATATACTGTTCTTTATGATGCTGTTATGACATCTGACTTGTAAACGTAATAAAAAGATTGAAAATAAAAAAAAAAATTACCCCATTTTGGAAAGCAAACACCCCAACATATATTCTAGGAGGCATAATGAGTCTTTTGAACATGTCATTTTTTCCACAAGTTTTTGGAACATGTGGAAAGAAAATGAAAACACATTTTTTTTTACACAAAGTTGTCCATTTATACAACATTTCTAACACACAGCATGTACTTAGCAAAAATGACACCCCAAAATATATTCTGCTACTCCTCCCGAGTATGGTGATACCATATGTGTGACACTTTTACACAGCCTGACCACATACAGAATCCCAACATGCAGGGAGCACCATCAGGTGTTCTAGGGGCATACATTTAGAATCTAATTTGATTACCTTTTACACTATTGTGAGGCACTGTGGTGGCATGGATAGACACTGTAGTGGCACAGATGGGCAGGGTAGTGGCACGGATGAGCAGTAGAGTGGCACGGATGGGCAATGTAGTGGCACGGGTGGGCACTGTAGTGGCACGGATGGGCACTGTAGTGGCACGGATGGGCACTGTAGTGGCATGGATGTGTCATGGATGAAAACTGATGTGGTATGGATGAGCATGAATGAGGCACAAATGATCCATGGATGGGGATGGATGAGCCATGGATGGGTGGGTGAGCATGGATTGATGGCTGGGTGAGCATGGATGGATGGATGGGTGAGCGTGGTTGGATGGATGGGTGAGCACGCCTGGGTGGGTGAGCATGGATGGATGGCTGGGTGAGCATGGATGGATGGCTGGGTGAGCACTGCTGGGTGGGTGAGCATGGATGGATGGCTGGGTGAGCACGGCTGGGTGGGTGAGCATGGATGGATGGGTGGGCATGGATGGATGGGTGAGCATGGATAAATGGATAGGTAAGTGCGCACGGCTGGGTGGGTGAGCATGGATGGATGGATGGATGGGTGAGCACGGCTGGGTGGGTGAGCATGGATGGATGGCTGGGTGAGCATGGATGAGCATGCATGGCTGGATGGGTGAGCATGGATGGATGGATGGGTGAGCATGGATTGATGGATGGATGGGTGAGGATGGGTGGGTGATCATGGATTGGGTGAGGATGGGTGGGTGAGCATGGATTAGGTGAGGTTGGGTGGGGGGTGGATGGATGGGGTGAGGATGGATGGGTGGGTGGTAAATGGATGGGGTGGGTGCAGACTGTAACTTAGCAGCGCTGTGGGCATTACACATCATCCACAGCACTGCAGCACCTCCTCTCTCCCCCCTCTCTCCTCTCGCAATGCACCAATCGGTGCGGAGAGGAGAGAGAAAAGCCGGCGGAAGCGCCGGCTTGTTTACATGTGATCGCGCCATCAAATGACAGTGCAATCACGTGGTAAAAGGCCGCTCACAGCGGCCATTCACCACGATCCGTGATCGGTCGGGTCCCCTGGACCCGACGGTCCCCGATGTTCCCTTGTGCGCAGGAAGCGCCATTGAGTTAAGCAACCGCCCTGCAGCCGTTTTTCGGCTATGGGCCGGTTATCAAGTGTTTAACATGAATTGTTAGTCAATGTCAGTTTGGTTATTTTGCAGGCTGGCTGCTAAGTGTGCTGAGAAATATTTTATTTTTACTGTTGATAACAAAGAGTAAAATGAAATAACATCCCTTGGAGTTCACGACAGAGTCCTTAAGAGCGAAGGAGATGGAGTCTCTGATGGCAATGAGAATTCCCCTTCTTTTGGCATGGTAGATGCAGTAAAGAGATGAGGGTAGTTCGGGTGAGAACATTTAGGAGCAGCATTCAAATAGAAATGTGTTTTTTGTACTGCAAAGATATCCACTTTGTGTTTTTGTGCTTCTTGCCAGAGGGATCATCGCTTGGCAGGGTGATTAAGCCCTCAAGCGTTGATAGAGATAAGTTTAATACCCATAGTGGGGTTGCAAAATGATATAGGTTACCAGTGGGATGATTGGAGATGGATGTCGTAATCAATGAAGATCACATCTGCAAAGTGCTAGTGGACACAGAAATGTATTACCCTTTTGGCTCCAAGGGAGTAGAGGAGAACACCAGATACATTTCCAAGAGGACCTGTGTAGCAAAACGCATAAGCACCTTGTTATCCAAAAGAGAGAAAGGAAAAAGAATGGGAAACAGAAGAGTAGCTGAATGAATGCCAGGAGTGGAGAACAACTTAAACACTTGAAAGTAAGTGAAGGCTTCTGTCAAAAACAAAACTAAAGTCAAAATGTTAAGAAGGTCGAAGACCTTACTGGTCTATCCCTTGATCAGAATCCAGGAGCTTGCCTAATTCATCTTCGACCCCTCTCTAAAAACAAATACCAACAATCAGTGGTAAGGCATTTGTTAAATGTGGCCAGGGCTTGTGTGCCAGCACACTAGAAATCCTCATCTCCACCTATTGTAGTTTAATGGATTTGAGCAGTAAAAGAGATAATGAGAATGGAGGAACTTACAGCATCATTAAACAGGAAGGAAGCCCTTTTCCTGATGCCTCCATGGCAACATACCTGTGACATAGACTCTGCCTTGGCTCCTCCCTCAGGACCAGTGAATAGTATAAAAGCAAAGGATTAGTGCACTCCCAGCATTCTCCTTTTTCTCCTCATACCTCTTGATCAGTGACTGGTGGTCAAACATCCTTACCTCTGCAGTCTTCAGCTTCCAGCTGGGTTCAAGCCTCTCCCTATTCTTGGGCAGCTAAATGGGCTAATAAGATAGGGAATCCCTTCTGTGGGTCTTTTGGGACAGCAGTTGTCTCTTAACTTCTTAACTTAGCTTCTATCTGCATTTATATACTGGCATTTTCTCAGGCCTGCAGCAGAGAAAGCAGCTATATCTATTTTTCACTTAGCCTTATACTTCCATGTCTCCCTCTTGTCATCCATTCTCTCTCACTTTCCTTTCCTTCTTTTCCTCTCTCTTGTTTTACTTTCTTCCTCCCCACCACTCCCTCCAGAGACTCCCTCCAGAGCTGGGTCTGGCCAACTCAATAAATTGCTTTTAAAAAAGTTCTTTCCTTAATGTACATAATATTACTGGGTACTGGCATTTAGGCTTCATGCACACAGGACTTTAAAAAAACATCCAAAAAATGTCAGTAGCTTACCAGTGATTTTTTTCAGCTTTTACCAGCGTTATATTACCAGCGTTTTTTAAAGGGCCAGCATTTTTTTTTCCAATTGATCTAAAACGTCCAAAAACATTGGGGATCAACATTTTTGAGCCTTTTTGGGCATTTTTGAGCGTTTGAACGTTTTTACAGCTGAAAAACATCTCTCAGAACCCTCTGGTCTTGGGTTTTTTTTTTTACAGCTCAAAAACGTCACTGCTAAAAACAGTTGATAACAGCCTATGTGTGCATGAACACATAGGATAACATAATGGAGAGTTTATTGACTGTAGATAAAAATGTCTGCAGCTAAAAACAGCTGCTGTAAAATAGTCAAAAAACGTCCTGTGTGCATGAAGCCTAATAGGTAAAGTTGATACAGGGAATATCTGATTGCCTCTCAGGGGGTCAGGAAGGATTTTTTTCCATTGCTGTTGCAAATTGGATCATGCTTTGCTGGGAGTTTTCACCTTCCTCTAGATCAACTGGTGGTTTAGGATTGTGTATATGGGATTGTATGATCCCTTTTGTTTATTTATGGCTGAACCAGATGGACTTGTGTCTTTTTTTCAACCTGACTAACTATGTAATTAGGTAAAAGAGCAATCAGATGGTTAGGCCTCATACACACGGGCGTTTGCAGAAAAATAAGCAAAATGCCGGGCCTGACGTCAGGAAAAAAAAACTGACGTTTTGCATTGACGTCAATGGACGTTTTTTCACGCCAGCTTTTTGCGGCGTTTTCTGCCTCTATTCCAAATCAATGGTTCCCTATGGGAGCCCATTGATTTGAATAGAAGCTGCACCAGAAGTCGGATCACGGTGATCCGACTTGCGGCGCGACTTGTGTGCTAGGTGTCTTAAAGGGAAACCCCCGCAGAGTATACCAGGCTCTTCGATCTGGCATGCATTTTAAGAGGAGCACCCACGCTGAAAAAAACGGCGTAGGGTCCCCCCCAAAATCCATACCAGACCCTTATCCGAGCACGCAGCCTGGCAGGCCAGAAAAGGGGGTGGGGATGAGCAAGCGGCCCCCCCTCCTGGACCGTACCAGGCCGCATGCCCTCAACATGGGGAGTATGGGTGCTTTGGGGCAGGGGGGCTCTGCGCCCCCCACCCCAAAGCACCTTGTCCCCATGTTGATGGGGACAAGAGCCTCTTCCCGACAACCCTGGCCGTTGGTTGTCGGGGTCTGCGGGTGGGGGCTTATCGGAATTTGGAAGCCCCCTTTAACAAGGGGGCCCCCAGATGCTGGCCCCCCACCCTATGTAAATGAGTATGGGGTACATTGTACCCTACCCATTTACCTGGGGGGAAAAAGTGTACAAAAAAAAACCACTACACAGCTTTTTAAAATATTTTATTATATCCGCTCTGGCATCTTCTCCCCTCTCTTCTTTCTTCGGCTCTTTTGCGGGGTCTTCTGTCTTCTGAGGGGTCTTCTGTGGGTCTTCTGCGGGGTTCTTAGCTCTTTTGCCCTTTTGCTGCTGTCTCCCCGGCTAGCTTCTCCCGCCGCTGCTGCTTCTTCTTCTTCTTCTCCTTTTTCTTCTTCTTCTTCCCCTTCTTCTGGAGATGTTGACTCGTCGCTCTCTTCCACTCGAATGCCGGGTCCGTGCTGCGCGGTTGCCTTATATTGGCATGGGGCGGGGCCACACGATGATGTCATAATCAGTCCCACCCACATGATGTCACATACTGGGGCGGGGCATCACATCACAGCCCCGCCCCAGGATGTGACATCATGTGGGTGGGGCTGGTGATTATGTCATCGTGTGGCACCGCCCCATGCCAATATAAGGCAACCGCGCAGCACGGACCCGGCATTCGGTGTGTTTAGGATCATCATCCATTTGTAGAAGCCATCCTCTCTTTAACTTCAGCTTTTTCACAGATGGCATCAAGTTACCATTCAAAATTTGCTGAAATTTTATTGAATCCATTTTTCCTTCTACTCGTGAGATGTTCCCTGTGCCACTGGCTGCAATACAACCCCAAAGCATGATTGATTCACCCCCATGCTTAACAGTTGGACAGAGGTTCTTTTCATTAAATTCTGTGCCCCATCTTCTCCAAACGTACCTTTGCTCATTCCGGCCAAAAAGTTCAATTTTAACCTCATCGGTCCACAGAACTTGTTTCCAAAATGCATCAGGCTTGTCTATATGTTCATTTGCAAAGTTCAAACGCTGATTTTTGTGGTGAGGACGTAGAAGAGGTTTTCTTCTGATGACTCTTCCATGAAGACCATATTTGTACAAGTATCTCTTTATAGTGGAATAGTGTACCACAACTCCAGTGTCTGCCAGATTTTTCTGGAGGGATCGTGCAGTCAAACGTGGGTTTTGAATTGTTTTTCTCACAATCCTGCGAGCTGTTCAGTCTGATATTTTTCTTTGTCTTCCAGATCTTAATTTAACTTCCACTGTTCCTGATGACTGCCATTTCTTAATTACATTACGAACAGAGGATATTGACATCTGAAAACGCTTTGCTATCTTCTTATAGCCTTCTCCAGCTTTGTGAGCGTCAACTATTTTCAGTTTCAGGTTTCTAGACAACTGCTTAGAAGATCCCATGGTGCTGATTGTTGGGGCAAGGTCAGATGAGTCTGGGCATTTAAAACCTTTGAGATTGACATCACCGGGTCTTCCCAGACGATGATTGAGAACAATCCATGACACTGGCAGGCCTCAGCCTTGCAAAGGGGACAGTGCATGCTATAAATTCTGCAGGGTGCCCAAACTTTTGAAGACGCCATTTTTTTGTTTTCTGTCATTTTGAAAGTGTCAATGATGGAAATGAAATCTAACTTTTGTTGACATATTATATGAATGTCTAATCTGTAATTTGATGCCTTTTGGAGATTTTTCAATCTTTCCTTGGCTTCTTTATGCATATTAATACAAATTTTTACCTGGGGTGCCCAAACTTTCGATCTCCACTGTACATCACCAAGGCAGAACCCACAACAGTTCCTTACTGAGGGAAGTGGAACCCATCTTCATTTGGGCAGAGGGGAATCTGAAGGACCTAAGAATAGTCTATCTTCCAGCCTACTTAAACACAGAGGCAGATCACCTATCCCAAGGATTCCTGGATCCCATGGAATGGTCCCTACAGCTGAAGTTATTCAGTTGGATTGTGGGCCAGTGGGCCTTTCCCAGACTGTATCCTTTTGCTACAGCAACCAATACCAAGCTGCAGATGTTTATTTCACATTTACCTCACCCTTGGGGAGAAGCAATAGATGCCCTGTCATGTCCTTGAGCATGCAATCTAATTTAGGCCTCCTCTGGCCTCCTACCTCAAAAATGCTCTTGAGGCTTGCAATATCAACAATAATGGTGATATTAGTCCTGCCATATTTGCAGCTCAAAACACAGGAGTCTTAAGCTAACAATACCTATGACAAGGTTTGGAATAAGTTTAGATCTTTCGCTAACGGCAAAACTTCAGTCCTGATGTACCCTCTTCCTCCCAACTTTTTGACTTCCTGCAAGTAGACCTTGACTTAGGATTAGGCATCTTAAAGGTACAGCTGGTGGCAATCTCTGCTTTGACATCAAGAGGTGGGCCGAAGATCCTTTAATAATCAAAATCTTCAAAAATATAAGCCCACCCGTTAAAACAAGTCTTTGCCACTTGAGATCTCTCTATCGCTCTGGAACCCTTATCCAACAGAGTAGACTCGGCAGCTCTCTCATCTGTAGAAACAGGTAAACAGACTATCAAGCAGGTTTTTGCCTATTTTAAATCCTTTTTTTCAAATAAATCTTTTTCTATGCATCATCCCACTAATTTCAGCTAGTTATTTGTCACAGGTATGCTGCCATGGAGGCACCATGAAAACAGAAAATTGTATCATACTTACCGTAATTTTCTTTTCCTGGTGCCTATCCATGACAGCATACAATTCCACCCTTGGTATGTTATATAACATAGAATGCTGGGAGTGCACTAATCCTTTGTTTTTATACTATTCACTGATCCTGAGGGAGGAGCCAAGGTGGAGCCTATGTCACAGGTATGCTACCATGGATAGGCACCAGAAAAAGAAAATTACGTTAAGTATGATATAATTTTTTGTTTTTCCGCAAAACATGGACACAATGGATCAATTTTATTTTATCAGTAAGATGCCAGATGCTTGCTGAAAATGGACCTGGGCCTGATAAGAAAGTAATGCTGTGGAATATGATGATTCAGTGGTAAATGTACTTGGGGAGTGAGGGGGGGGGGTCTCTTTCTCCTCTTCCCTTTTTTAATTTTTTTTAAAGTTATTTTTCTTATTTATTTTTTTCTTTCAGGGGGGGGGGTGGGTTGAGTAAGAAGTTTTGATAGGGAGGGGTAGGGGGGTGGGACGGTAAGAGGGAACAATGTGTAAAATTAAAGGGGCTCTGAAGTTCATCCCTGCAAGTTATATAAACTTAATGTGATATGACTTTTCTCAGAAAGCCTCCACTCGAGCAGACCCATGGGTCCCCCTGTACACCCCTCATTCTCCTCCTTCTTATCCATCCCCCAGCTATGTAGAGAGGAAGGAGAAGAACGGATACATGTCCGCTCTCCTCCCCTTCTTGCATTGACCCAGAAAGCTACGTCTCTGGTGTCCCCGGCTCGCTTTGCCAGGAACGGATGTTTTGCAATGAGATCTGCATTGCAAAACATTCAGTGGAGAACAGGGGAGATGTGCAGGGTCTTTTATACCCTGCATGTCTCAATAAAGAGAACCTGTCACCTAAAATCCTCACATAGAGGACTTTTTGTCCCCTATGTGATGAAAATAAAAAAAAAAGGTAAGTAAAAAAAAGTTTTTTTTTGCAAAAAATAAAGTTATACACAAACACATAAAATCCCCCCCTAAAAAAATTTTGAGACCCCCCACCCCCCATATACACACACGCAGGAACGTAAACACATGCGTCGGGGAGCCTATGCGTGAAAATGTCGATTGCAATACACATGTTACATATTGCTGTGTACGCCAGAGTGAGAGCAATAATTCCAACACAAGACCTCCTCCTTAACACCAAATTGATATCCATAGGGGGCTTCTGAAGCATCACCTACAGAAAATATAGGGTACTGAATTTGACATCATTTCACGGGGTGCACAAATATTTCAGGTTTGGCATGTTGGGTATCTATTTACTCAGTGCAACCTCGTCGTTTGTATTGTACAAAAAATGTGGGTCATGTATTGTGTTTATTTGCCGTACAATTCACGTTAGTGTGTTTTTACTGAAATTTTGCGTTTCCTAGACCTTTGCGGTACTATCATGTGACAAAAATTCAACTACCACTATTTTATTTCCTAGGGTGTCTGCTTTCAGAAAATATAGGGGGTTTTGTATAATCTTCAGGCCTAAAATTATTTTTTAAGCATGTGTGCCAAAAATGCAAAAACAGCTCTAGTAGCGAAAAGGTTAAATGAGAGGAGAAAGAATAAGAGAAGAACTAAGTAGAGAAGAATGAGCTATATCTAGAAATGGGGGCTGGTGCAGGTGAAGATGTGTAATGGGGTTCTGCACGGCCTCTTGAAGTGGCCAGTTACGCCTACGGCAGGCCTAATCCAATGCGTCAAGTCTCCATATAAGATAAAATAAAGATATTTAATTATTAATGTTGGTTAAATAGTAGGTGTTAAACACCTTTTAGCTGTTATTAGATAAGGTGTCGGGTTTGTTTATGTATCTATATATGCCCATTAGGCTCTGTTTTGTATTTAAATTTGTCTTTGAAACTGAAGAAGGGCCCAGTATGGATCCGAGCAGATCACACTGCCAAATCAACTGAGTTTTGGGTAAGGTGATGGGTACCCTCCAACACACAGGGAACAGAGAAACTGAAAAATAGCATAGAACCCAACATTGGGAGCCTCATGATTTTTCTTAGAGGACTTACACTGGTTGAATTTGTGCCAGTCCTGCTGAAGATGAGCTGGAGGTGAGGATTGCAGGTGATTACTCAGCCCTTGGTCGCTGGAAGGGTATTCCAGGTTCAGAGGAGCCAAAGGCCATCTTCAAGAGAAGTGACGAGATGGTTGGGGCCATTATAAGTGATGTCCAGTTTGGCTGGGTATTTCCAACAATAGACAATTTTGTTATTCCGTAGAGCTTTAGTCAGAAAGGACAGATTCCAATGCTTTTTGAAGAGTGTACTGTGAGAAATTAGGAAGCATTAGGAAGGTTTAGGGCTTGCTCGGGCAGGCTATCCGTTCGACAAAAAGCTTCCAGAATTTTTCCTTTGAATTGGAAAAAATGAATTCTCATCAGTACGTCAAGGGGGACTTTGGGCGGGAGAAACTAAGGCTTAGGAACCCCATGAATTCTGTCAGTGGTAGGGTCCGTGAAGGATAGCTCAGTGATAATTTCTAGAAAAAGATCTCAGGCAAAGTGAGGTAGTTGGTGTGACTGAACAGTTTTAGGGATCCCGCAAATTTTCAGATTGTTTCTGCAGGAACAATCTTCAAGATCGACCAATTTTGCTTGCAAGTTAGATATAACTTCTTGTTGCGTGGTGTGTGAGTCCACAAGTGTATTAAAGGAAGACATGAAATCACTTATCTTATCCTCTACTTGATGCACTCTCTCCCCTAAATCATATCAAAGTTGTATGCACTAAACTAGGTCTGCTTGTATAGAGGCCCTTAGTGACCTAAGCATGTATTTCATAGTGACATCTGAAATGAGCTTGCCTGTAGTTGGAAATTGTGCAAAGGGATCTGAGAGAGCAACAGTGATGCACGGAGAGTGCTGTGATGGAGAGGGATCAGTCACATCCATAAAAGGGGAAGAGATGTCTGACTCCCCAGAATCTATACGGGGTCTGGAGTTAACTTCCAGGGTGGATTAAGACACTTGCTCGCCTGCTGTGCCAGTTTCTTCTGAGCCTGTGCTCGCTGCTCGAGCTGTAAAGTCAGGCATTAGAGGTCCAGCAGCCAGAAGTGTATTATGTCTCCAAATGCCTTTTTGGTGAAGCCCACACTGCAAGGACGGGTAGAAGGCTGACAGTTTTTGTACCGGTAGCGGGTCTTGGCTGTGTCTCCACATGTCTGAGCAGTCAACGTGGAGCAAGGATAGCAGGAGGCTGATTGGATGGTGGCTTGAGAGGTCCTGGGCTGTGATGTAGATGCCCGTTCAGTGGTGCAGAGTGGAGCTCTGAGACTATGCAACTTTTTTCTTTTTATTGTGATTTGTGTTGCCCTACCATTGCACCTTATTGCAAAGGCTAGTTATAGCTTGGGGTGGTTGCATTTTTTTATATAGTCTTCAATCTTTACCACTTGCCTGCTCCCCAACCACTGTAACCAATATATCCACTTACCAACTTCCGGTCTTTGGAATGCAATGTGCACGGAAGGGAGGAAGTTGCGTGACATCATCCGCGACCATTGCTGCTTCGATTCTACATGAAGTCTGTCTGCACCAGTGGCTTTTACTTATACGCCTGTATGCCTAGCACTGGGTAACAGTGCTGTATTTGTGAGTACCCATTTTTACTTTATTAAAAGAATACTTGAAACGTGGCAGAGAGCACTATATATTTCTTTCTATCCGAATGTGATGTGTGACCTGTAATACTGAAAAACCTATCCATAGCTGTGTGGAATATTTGAGTGTGGATTCTTGGATCTCTGTCCAGTATCTGTGGGGATGTTACTATGAATTATACCACTACATTTTCCTTGTAAAGGATAAAGGCGCTGTGTGATCCTTGTAATAAAGGTCATGATATGAAGGTGAGTTGCTAGTGTTACCAAAGGTGGTGGATCTGCACAGAAGCACTTTATCAAGTTTATTTCATTACAAGTATACTGGGATGCTGCTTATGATATGGGCTGTTATGCCTATGGACATTAAGTCTATGTTTCTATATGTAATATATGTGTGAATTTTAGAGTATTTATTTAGTGCTACACTTTATGAACTAATATATATATATATATATATATATATATATATATATATATATATAAAATATATATATATTTATTTAGTTTATTACGTTTCTATATGTAACATCCATGTTTTACTTGAAGGCAGTTTTAGCACTCCTTCTCAAACTGCTTCTGGATATTATCCATTTTACTGGGACATAACCGTTGAAAATGTACTTAAGTTTACAACTGGTTGAAAAAAAAAGATCTACACATTGGCAGTGTAGTTCTATATGATCTAAAAAGTTTGTTATGAGTTTCAAAAATAGTATGGTAGTAATGGTAACAGCTGAAAAATAGCTACAGGGGGTAAGCATTAGTTGTTTTTTTGCTGCTGGCAAGAGCAGCAAAACAAATATTTTTACCAATGTCATCTGCTTCAGGCTATGGCTACACAGATGTGTTTCTAGTAAAAAGATTTAACTACTTAGTAGTGGTAGTTGTACTTAATTCATTTGCAGTGCACTAAGATCAATGTTCTGCTAAAAGAAAATACTGTAAACGCATGGTTAGAAATCTCAGAAAGATGAGATTAAAATGGCCCATGTAACCTTAGCCTTACTTGTTCTTCATAATGCCACACCAATTAGGTTGTGTCTAATAGTCACATTTAATAATCTACCCACATGACCAAGTGTGATGAAAAGCTGGACAAATTGATATTTCCTCTTCTAACAAAACTGAATTCCCATCTAGCTGATGACTGCAGAAGAGATAGTTAAAGTAGTATTAAAACCAAAAGAAAACATTTATTATATTGCAGCTTACCAATTCTTAGATGTCATGGCTGTATACATTTTCTTTTTCAAGCTTTCTTTCTTTTAATTTAATTGGGGGATCCAGCGAGCAAGTCTGTTGTTTTTCATAGCACAAACTCTCCAGCAGAATTAGCTTACATGGATTGAACCAACTACTTAACACTGGCAGGGGAGATTAAAATGATCAGCTTTTATTTATTCATGCAAAACATGTATCCCAAAAGAAATAAGAAATCAGTTTGCTGTAACTGATTATAAAGTGTGAGTTGGAGTTTGGCTTCATTTGGTAGTGGTTCTAAATCTGTTAATACATTAAACACTACCCTCCCCTCAGACTGACAATGCTGCTGTCTGCTGTGCCTCATGCGCTCATTCATCCAGAGTTGTGTCTCAATAATACAGGAGGTGTGTTACTGGTCAGATCAGCACTATAGGAATTGTGCAGCACCAAAAAAGTAAAAAAATATAAAACTATAAAATAATTACCGACAATCAATTATTCCTCGCTTGAAAAAAAGGATGATATAAGGTATTTAACCACTTGCCGACCGCCTGCCGCATCGTGACGGTGGCAAGGTGGTTCGTTATCGCGAAACGCCGTCACAGGACGGCGGCCACGATAATGAGTATTGTGAGCACGCACGCGCCACCAAAGGCACGCTCGCGCGCTCACTGTGTTCGGGGGGCCAGGGAGCAGGTAGGGCAGACTCAATCGCCGCCGGCTACCCGCGATACCCCCCCCCGCAGTGAGAGAACAGAGGTCTGTGTAAGTAAACACGGATCTCCATTCTCATAGAGGGGGAAGGGCTGTGATCATCACATATGATGTATATGGAAGCCATGATCACTCCCCTCCCCCTGCCAGCCCAGCACCAATACAGTCAGAACACAGTGATTGAACACAGTTAACCCTTAGAGTGCCCCCTCCAGGTTAACCCCTTCACTGCCAATGGCATTTACACAGTAATTAGTGCAATTTCATAGCACTGATCGCTGTATAAATGCCAATGGTCCCAAAAAAGTGTCAATATCGCAGTACCGCTAAAAATCGCAGATCGCTGCCATTACTACTAAAAAATAAAAACCCCATAAATGAATTCTCATCATTCGTAAACACGGCAACGTTTGCGCAAATCAACCAATAAACGCCATTTTTTTACTAAAAATATGAGGAAGAATATAAATTGGCCAAAACCAATGAAAAAAAATGTTTTTTTAATATTTTTTTTTGGATTTGTATTTTAGCAAAAAGTAAGAAAGAATTGTTTTTTTTTTACAAAATTGCCGCTCTTTTTTTGTTTATAGCGAGGATCAGAAATGACGTAGTGGGGATCAAATACCGCAAAAAGAAAGCTCTATTTGTGGGGAAAAAAGGTTGCAAATTTTGTTTGGGTACAACGTCGCACGATCGCGCATTTGTTAGTTAAAGCAATGCAGCACCGATTCGGAAAAAGTGTTCTGGTCCTAAAGTGTGAAATCCTTCCGGGGCTGAAGTGGTTAAGGAACAAAGGAAACAAAATGGTAAATATGGTAATGCAAACTTAATGTACTGGTCATATAAAGACAAAACAAAACATGAATAGTAATGAACAAAGTCTCCTTGTGTTAACAAAAAAAAAAACTGGGCCCGTGTTTGTCTTCTACCAAAATTAAGTTCTGTTCCACCACATGCAACATCAACCTTCACCACTATTCACTCACCAACTTCTAAGCTGCCAGAATATAGCAGCAAACAGTGCATATACAATGGTCATCAGTCGGCTCCACTGTTCCTCTAGTAATACAAGGCCACTGTATAAGGAAATTGCTCACCACACGGAGCCACAAAAACCATGAACAGTGTAGTATATTTGATAAATATGCTCTTTTGCAGTCTTTTAAAATCACTAAAAGCGATAGTAAACCGAAAAAAAAAAATCTTCTGCCTGCAAATTAATGTCATAATGTGATGCATGCTAGCACATTATGATAGACTTACCTGAAAGGCAAGCCCTCCAGTGGTGCTCTGTCACCGCTGACTGGGCTTCCATCTTCACCTGATCTTCCTTCCAGGTTTGCAGGCACCCTTTGATTGGCCAAGCGGGAGTTAGGGCCACAGCACGGCTCTCTCTATGGACAGCACAGTGCACGTTTAGGAGATATTTACTGTATCTACAGGTAAGCCTTATTATAGGTTTACTTGTAGGCATAAATTAAAAAAAAGCCTTTACTACCCACTTTAAAACCAGACATTGGGAACTAAAGCTATCTCAATAGAAAAACCCAGAAACAGAATAGGCCAAGAAATTAAAGTGCACTCAAAAAGATGTCCGCCAGCTCCGAAGAGGTGTTGGAGCAAGCTGCCAAAGTTTAATCTAGTGCTCACTTTTTCCTATATAACTACTGGCTACATCACCACGTGAAAACATAGGGGGAAAAGACAAAGAAAAGAAAACAAATGTAGCCACCACATCTAATGATTGGTAAGCTGCAATATATTACATTTTTGGTTTTGGGTTTAATTCCACTTTAATCCATAGCTTGTATCCAAAGAAGTAACCTAAGCCCGATCTTGATCCAGCAATGTGCACAAGAGCAGAGGCTCTCCTGGCTATCTCCCCCTCATTGACTGAGATGCAGCAGCCATTGGCTCCCCCTGCTGTCAATCATGGCCAGTGAGGAGGGAGCGGGAGCAGGGCAGAGCTGCGCTCTCTGTGTCTTATGGACACAGAGAGCGGGGTTCAGGAGTGAGCATGCACAAGTGTCCCAATAGCAAGTGGCTTGCTATGGGGGCACTTGGCAGGGGGGAGGGGCACAGAGCATAGACGCGGGACTCGAGAAGAGCAGGTTAGGGGCTGCTCTGTGCAAAACCATGACATGTTTGTTGTTTTTTTTTTAATTGCCTTTACAAACACTTTAAGTCCAGTTGATGTTTAACCACTTCAATAAAGGGCACTTTCACCCCCTTCCTGCCCAGGCCAATTTTCATCTTTCAGCGTTGTCACACTTTGAATGACAATTGCATGGTCATGCAACACTGTAGGCATATGACATTTTTATCATTTTTTCACACAAATAGATCTTTCTTTTGGTGGTATTTATTCACCACTGTTTCTTTTTCTAAATAAGAGAAAAAAGATTGAACATTTGAAAAAAACATGTTTTTTTACATTTCTGTTCTGCAAATAAATCATCTATCTTCATAAATTTAGGCCAAATTGTATTCTTTGGTGAAAATAACCCAAAGCAGTGTTTATTATTTAGTCTGTAGTAAAGTTATAGAGTCCATAAATTATGGTACAGTATATATATATATATATATATATATATATATGAAAAGTAATCAATCCTGATGTACCGGATGGCCTTTCTCATTTCTTGAGGCCCAAAAATGCCAGGACAGTACAAATATTCCCCAAATGACCCCTTTTTGGAAAGTAGAAAGTCCAAGGTATTTAGTAAGAAGCATGGTGAGTTTTTTGAAGTTGCAATTTTTTGTCACAATTTTTTGCAAAATGAAGACAATGGTCAGCGTCATCATATAACTGTGGCAGTGATCAGGGACACTGACTGGTGACAGTATGTAGAAAAATTATATTCTTTTTTTTTTTTTTTAATCTTTAAAAAAAAAATGTTTTTCTATAACTGTACTACTCTGGGGAAGAGATCAATATATGTATTTTTTACACATTACAATAGCTTATACCAGTGAATTTCATTGGTATAAGCAACCAATTTTACTGAATGAAACTGATTAATTCAGTGTGTATTGTGATTAGCTGTGATAAGGAATGGCAAATGTCCCTCCCAATCGTCATTTGACAATAGGCTGGACGGGACGTGGGTAAGCTCATGACAGCTGTCTCCTAAAATATTCAATTGATACAGAGGAAATATCAGTCTAGGTATGTATTTTCCATTTAGTCTCATTAAATGGGAAAATAATTGTATTGAAAGGGCAAAGTCAAAGAGTATCTTTAAAGACCACTCCCAACCAACTTATACACATCCCTCCCTCTGCAATCCTAACCTTCTGAAGCACTGTGTTGGAAGGCTTGGAGCTTACGCATGCTTGATCATGTCACTTCTCCTTCATGTGATAGTACAGGCAATTGGCCATCATCAACTTGTTAACTGACTTTTTTCACTTGAAAAATATCTCTTACCTTGATGAAATAAAATGTGTGGTAAAAGTAACACGTATGGAATAAATTCATCTGATGACTGCTTGGGTGAAAGGTTGAGAAGGCATAGAGGTGAATGGCATGAAGGGCTGCAAATGGGATGAGTGTTAGCAGAAAGCAAAAATAGAAGCAAACCTAAGCAGTAAATTTAATTTATATCATGTCCAATAGATCCTCAAACCTTGCAGTTTAAATCTGAAATAAAATCTGACGAAAATCACACCAAGCACTGGCATCTAGTGCAGAGAAAGCATTGCCAACATATGGAACATACCTGAGCTCTTTCTGTGTCAATTATTTCACTGTCTTCTGCATTTGTCTGTGGTAAGATCAGCGGCTAGGGAGGAGGACTCTGTTGACTTTTGACAAAAGTCAGTATTTGCATCTGTAACAACACTGTTTAGTTTACTGAACTGAATTTGAGACAAATATAAAAGACACAAATGAAGGCAGCTGTGCATGTATAGATTTGTCATTAAACACATTTTTAAATAAGAGCAGTGTAGGCATCTGAATTTGACTTAATATCAGCCTCTTGAAGTTTCATATTCAGAAAACCTCAAACTCAGAGAGGAAGAAGCAGCACAAGGAGCAAACCAGTTCATATGCTGACATGGAGCATTCTGATTGGAGGGAAGTGCAGAGTGATAGAAAGATGGGCTCATCATCGTGTTGCTTCTCCTTCAATGTTGAGTCACAGATTGTGTCAGGTTCATGACAAACTGGACTCAGAAGGAGTAGGTTAAATGACGCTGGTGATGTCCAACCAGGAGGAATGAAGACATCTTGTTGTGAAAAAAAAATACTGAAGGAGACAGTTCTTTTCATGTTTAATCTTAATTTTAGATGGGCTATTAATTTGTTACTGGAGTCTTGCTTTGAGAATTAGTATTAAGAATCCATTCTTAATACAAATAGTGTTGTATCTCTGACCTGGCTTTATGTATACCCGGGTGAGGGACAAGCTTTGGTTAGACAGTATACTGGTATACACATGTAGTCTGCGTATCTCATTATACAGAAAGATTCTTTTTCTAACATCATTGTCAGTATCACATCATGACCTTGTTTGTGTTCTTCTCCCTGCATTCCAATAAGGTATACCATTTCCATTTTTAACTCAGCTACACATATGAACATTTTGTTATTCTGCTTATGTATACTATAATGTTCAAAACAATCGGATGGCCCTCTGTACTGCAATAGACAGAAGTAATTT
>BLSH010384347.1:65326-84932 GCA_018402905.1 Glandirana rugosa | reverse complement strand
TAAACCAGAATTTGAGGAGGAGATGTTAAAGGGGGGGGGGGGGGTGGACCGTAAGTTGAAAAAAGTTCAGAGAGAAAAGTGGAAAACAGACTGACAACATTTTGTACATGTGGCTCAAAGGTTAGACTAGCATCATATATCACCCCTAGATTTTTCAAATTAGACTGAAGCTCAAGCACAGTGCCATCTATAGATAAGCTATTAGGACTGGCCTTACGTAATTGGGGTGCCAATAAGCATGACTTCAGACTTGTCACAGTTTAATTGAAGGAAGGTATGGGCCATCCAAGTTTTTATATCACAAATACAGTTAAATAGTTGGATAGGAGAGAAGCAGCCAAAGTAGAATTTGGTTTATTGTGGATGTATATCTGAGTGTCATCAGCATAGAAGTACTACATGAGCCCATGTGATCTAAGCAGTTGGCCAAGTGGAAACATGTAAATGCTAAAAAGTAAGGGTCCCAAGATTGAGCCCTGAGGAACACCGTACTTGACTGGGCCAGATTCAGACTTGAATCTACCAAGAGAAACAAAGTGACAGCGATCAGTGAAATATGACTTAATCCATTTCAGAGCCAATTCTGAGATTCCAAATATGGTTTCAAGGTGAGGGAGTGATAGATTGTGGTCTACAGTATCAAAGGCAGAACTAAGATATAGTAGAATAAGAATAGTTAGTGACTCGGAATAAGAGGCTAACAAAAGGTCATTAGTGATTTTGACCAAGACAGTTTCTGTACTGTGCTGCTGCCGAAAACCAGATTTGAGGGGTACAAATAGATTATTTAAAGTCAGGTGATTATGTAACTGAGATGTCACAGCCCGCTCTAGGATCTTGGCAAGGAAAGGTAAGTTAGATATTGGGCAAAAATAGTTTCAATTGTCCAGGGCCTTGTTGGTTTTTTTTTGGCACCGTGGTGATAGGAGCAGTTTTGAGGATTGTTGGTACAAAACCAGTGCTAAGGGAATCATTTATGATATTAAGGATAATGGAGTACAGAAAACTAAAGCAGGATTTAAATAGGTGGGTGGGAATAGGGTCAAGTATGCAGATGAAGGATTTCATATTTGAGACCAATTTAGTTAGAGATGAGGTATCAAGTGCAGAGAAGTGGGAGACAGGAGCCAGTGAAGCTAGGTGGGTCAGGAAGTGATGTGGATAAAACATGTGGTGTGGTAAGAATTTGGTGTCTAATTTTGTCAATTTTTGAGGAGAACAGTGATAGTAAATGTATATGAGCCAAGCTGCATTACATATCAGTAAAGTCCACTTTTTCACTTGTACCTACAGGTAAACCTATAATAAGGTTTAGCTGTAAGTAAAATTATTATATCCTAAACGTGCACTGTTTAGAGGATATTCACATTTGTAGAGGCCGGTGACATCAACGGAGCATGAATACTGCTCTCTGAATGAGCTGCACACTTGAATGTCCATTCAGAGCTCTGTGCCACAATCATAATGTTATTACGATCTGGCCATTCGAACTGGCAGAGTGCACAAATTCAGAAGGTGACAGTTTTCTGCTGGAGGTATCCGCTTTACAGGTAAGTCTGTCATAATGTACTAGTATGCAGTGCATACTAACACATTATGACCTTAACCTGCAGGGGGACCATTTTTTTTTTTTAAAGAGACTTTACTACCATTTTAATGCAATCTTAACTGGCTGCAAATATTTTGTGAATGTAGTAACTTGGCAAAAGAAGGATTTTATTTATGTCTGTTCCAATTAGTGAACTTTATTTTGCGTTAACAGAAATTTGTACAATTTTTGACCAAAATAACATCTCAAATTTCAAGTAAGCTTGCAACTTAGCTATGCCAGTAATGTGGTGTGTTTGCTAATTCTTACACTGTACTTTTTGAAAAAATAATATGGTTACAATTATATATGCAATTATGGTTCACTAATAAATTACAAATCTCCTAAAATAGTGAGTTGTGACTAAACAAAATTGTATTTACTTCATAGATATTTCTTAAAACTTTACATTGCACGATTAATTTTTATGTTCCATTATAATGTAAAGTCCAAGCTCATATATATCAGTGTTTTTTTACTTTAGAACCTATTACCAGGTATTGAATTAACGCAGCCCATTCATTTTGTAAGGGCTGGCAGTGCGACCATCCCCTTCTGAAGTCATGGACTGGTGCATGCTGGGCCAGTGATGTCAGAAGGGGGCGGTGCCACCAGGTGACGTAGCCAGGTGTCCCTGCCCCTTACCTATATAAAGACTGTGAAATGGCTTTGCCTGCAGTAGTCGGCCAGCTCTCATGGACAGCGGGAGCATTATTTTGCGCTGCGCGTCCTGATTGATGATGGATTTACATTGGGGGACACTTTTTTTTTTTTTTTTTTTTTTTTTTTTTTTTATAAAAAACTGTCTCCATGTTTTTATTGTTTTGGATACTTTTTTGGTGAATGGATAGAGGTACTATATACCCCATACTCATTCACATGGGGGGGTCCCTTGTTAAAGGGTGCTTCCAGATTTTGATAAACCCCCACAAACACCGGCTACATGGGGACAAGGTGCTTTGGGGTGGGAGGGCACAAAGCACATACCCCCATGTTGATTACTGGCACTTCCTTGTTTACATGTGACCGGCTGTGATTGGTCACAGCCAATCACATGGTTAAAGAGCCGCGACTCTTTACACAGATCAGGGTCGCGCTGTGTCCTGGCAACACGGCGCAACTGCAATCGGCGTGATGCGCTCCCCCTAGGGCGCACGGGAGCGTCCTTTCTGGGCGACTTCATGTGAAGTTGTCCCAGGACAAGAGCTGCAATGCCCCGCCGTCATTTAGCGGTGGGTGGGCGGTAAGTGGTTAAGCATCATTATAATCACGGCTTTTGAAAAAAACAAAAATTTTTTGCATTGATACATGTCCCCCAGGGCAGTACTCGGACCCTCATACCCTTTTATGGGCAATTACCATATTCTTCGCTCCATAAGACACACTTTTTCCCCCCAAAATATGGGGGAAAGTGCCTGTGCATCTAATGGAGCGAATGCTCAGCAGGATTCCCCTCCCCCGTCGCCACCGCATTGTATACCGGGGCGAGGGCACGACCACAGAAGGGAGGCAGCTGGTGCTGTCTGCGGGAACACACTGACAGGGTCAGACTGGTCCGCAGCGGCATCGATTATCTTTTTCGGGTCCAGCTCTGCCCCAGCAGCATGCAGGATGATGACACAGCAAGGGAAGTGGGCCCGTCCCGGGCCTGGCCCGGGTAGTAGAAGCCATTCCAGGAAGCTTTGCAGCAGGCAAGCAGTCCCAGTGCATGGAGGCACGCCCATGCAATGTCATTATGTGTTGCTCTGCGCACTGGGCCTGCTCCTCTGCTGCCATTAGTAAACCTCTCATGTAGTGTAGCTGCATCAGTCACCCCCTTACTCACAGGTGCCTTCCAGTCCCCCGCCTCTGCAATCAGTGCCCGCCCCAATGGGAAGAAGGGGGGAGGAGTCAGACCAGAAAGCCACAACAGGGACAGGGACCAGGTGCCAGCCCTGCAAACCACAACAGGGCCAGGGACCGAGTGCCAGCTCAGCAAGCCACAACAGAGCCAGGGACCGGGTGCCAGCCCAGCAAGCCACAACAAGGCCAGGGACTGGGTGCCAGCTCAGCATGCCACAACAGGGCCATGGACCGGGTACCAGCCCAGCAAGCCACAACAGGGCCAGGGACTGGGTGCCAGCCTAGCGAGCCAAAACATGGCCAGGGACTGGGAGCCAGCCCAGTCACCCACTGCAGGGACTTAGTGCCAGCCCAGCCACCCACTGCAGGGACCAGGTGCCAGCCAAGCCAACCACTTCAGGGACCGAGTGCCAGCCCAGCCAATCGCTGCAGGTACCGGGTGCCAGCCCAGCCACTCACTGCGGGGACCAGGTGCTAGCCCATCCACCCACTGCAAGGACTAGGTGAATATTTTTTTTCTAGTTTTCCTCCTCTAAAACCTAGGTACGTCTTATGGTCAGGTGCGTCTTATGGAGCTAAAAATGCGGTACTTGCATATAAGCCTTCAAAATGGGCACTTTTGATTTTTCCTGTTCGACTCCCATAGACCTCAATGGGGCTCGCCGTTCGGGTTAGAACTTTTCCCCTGTTTGGGAGTGCTGCTGCAAACTGAACAGGGGGGTGTTCGGCCCATCTGTATTCCTGAATACTGTTTACATTTTTATTTGGTCACATGACTGCAAAGCTCTGGCTCACTTTCCTCTCTTTCTGCAGCTGGTAGCCGGAAATTCTTCCTCTGCCGGACAATGCTTGGAAACCCTGGGAGCTATGGACCATTGCAGAATCCATAGCCAGCTCCTTAAAATTCATCACCAATCTCAAACCCTCTGTTTTACAGAGGTGCACCAAACTTTGAAGTCACATGGGTGCATAGAACAAGGTAAAATCGTATTTATTGATTTAACACAAAATATTTAGGAGGAGTTATGGGGGAGGAACATGTAGCTGGTTAATTATTGTAATATCTTTCATTTTATTTTAAAGCACTATTAAAACCAAACATGTAATATATTGCAGCTTGCCAATCATTAGAGTGGTGGCTGGATGTGTTTTTCTTTTCTTAAGCTTTTTTCCCCTTTGTATTTACCTGGTGACCTAGCCATAACACACCTCCTGTATTAGAGTGCCCTCACTCTGGATAAAGGAGCACAGGGGGCACAGCAGACAGCAGATGTGATGGCTGCATTCATTTTCTTTTTTAGGCTTTCTTTTTTTTATTTTTTACCTGGTGATCCAGCCAATAAGTCTGTTGTTTTCCAACATAACAAGCTCTGCGGCAGGGTGTAGTTAATTACAGGAATGAAATAAACTATTGAACACTGGTAGGGGTGCGTACAATGATCAGCTTGTATTTATTTATGTAAACCTTTATCCCAAAATAAAAAAACTGTTTGCTTTAACTAAAGTGTGAGCTGGGGTTTGGCTTTAATTTGTTAGTGTATTTAAATCTGCTAGTACATTTAACACTACCCCCCCCAGTCTGAAAGAACTTGTTTTTTTGAAAAACAACAGATTTATTGGCTGAATAACCAAGTGAAAATAAAGAGGGAAAGCCTAAAAAATCCTAAAAAGCCTAAAAAAGAAACTGAATGCAGCTATCACACCTAAGAAATGGTAAGCTGCAATATAATAAATGTTTGCTTTTTGGGTTCAATACTACTGCACATTTTTTTTATTATTTTTTACCACAGGCAGTTCACAGCATAACATTATCAGAAAGGTGCATACGTATGGCTACATATAGGATGCAGATTGTCATCTGCATTAGTCACTTCTGCTTTGTCCCTTTATTTTTATTTTACTTACCACTTCCCATCCGCACCATAGCCGAATGACAGCTACAGCTACCCCCTTTCTGTGAGGAGGGGCATGCCAGATCTACTGATCCCTGTCACTGGGATCAGTTAGATCTGTCATGCCCCTGCCAACCCTGCCCCCCCCCCCCCCACAGTTAGAACACACCCAGGGAACACATTTAACCCCTTCACTGTCCCCTTAGTGTTAACCTTTTCCCTGCCAATGACATGTATACATTAATCAGTGTCTATTTTTAGATCTGATCGCTGTATAAATGTCATTGATCCCAAAAAAGTGTCAAAAATGTCCAACATATTCGCCGCAATATCGCAGTTCCGATAAAAATGCCATAAACCAATGTCCATAGTTTGTAGGCGCTATAACTTTGGTGCAACCCAATCTATATATATGCCGATTGCAATTTTTTTTTACCAAAAATATGTAGAAGAATATATATCGGGCTAAACTGATGAATAAATTTGTTTTTTTACTTTTTATTTTTGTATATTTATTATAGCAAAAAGTAAAAAATATTGTTCTTTTTTCAAAATCGTTGCTCTTTATTTGTTTATAGCGCAAAAAAATAAAAAACGCAGAGGTGATCAAATACCACCAAAAGAAAGCTCTATTTGTGGGAAAAAAAAGGACGCCAATTTTGTTTGGGTACAACGTTACACGGCCGTGCAATTGTCAGTCAAAGTGTGACAGAGCTGAAAACTGAAAATTGGTCCGGACAGGAGGGGGGTTTAAGTGCCCAGTAAGGAAGTGTTTAAACCAGTGCAGGCAAACCTACTGTCAGTATGACTTGAATGAGAATGTAATATTAGAAAGGGTTTTAGGTTATTGCACAAAACGTAGAGCAGTTATCCATAGCAAAAGATAGCCATATCCAAAGGTTGCAAGAGTGCAACATGTAAACAGAGCAGCTTGAACACTTGAAGTCATGGTCCCAGGTCGATATCTTTATAATAATGAACTGGCAGTCAGCTCACCCTTCAGAGCAGAAAAGGGCTATCACATTTATGTTTACACAAACCAGATTATTCACAATCTGCAAGTGTATGACCAAAGTATTGGCCATGTGTGTGCATATATGCAGGAGTTGAAATGGCAATGTTTGCACAGAAGAGCTCACAGCTCAGGCACTTTTCATTTACAAAATGTGAACTGAGAGGAATTTTAGATGTCTAATTATTGGAAAGAGATTTTTTTGTTTTATAATTTACACCTTACCTCATTGGCACAGTTTGCTTGCTTCACTGCACTTCTCTTCCCTTCACTTCATAAGATAGGTTATCTTAAAGGAGTCACTCTTTTTGTAACATGTTACACCCATATTCAGGGTGTAACATGTAACATACATGTTACAAATGCACCAGCCTCTGAATCACCCCCCCCCCCCCCGAGTCACCGTTTTGTAGCTGTAATTCTCAATGAACTACCAGGGCGCTGTTGATCGCTCTAGGTAGTTCGTTGAGCTTTCTGTCAGAGTGTAACTGCCTGCCTATATCAGAGGTATGGGCAGACAGCTACAAAGACTGCAGGACTGTGGCATTACACCCATGATCTGCTAATTGTGGATGCAATGCTTTACAGGTCACTAAAATAAATGCATACTTTTTTTACCTGCAAAAAAAGGGGCATTTGTTATTTGTTTTGTAAAAGTGAACTTATCCTTTAACCACTTGTGCTCCGGGAGATTTACCCCGCTTCCTGACCAGGCCATTTTTTGTGGTACGGCACTGAGTTACTTTAACTGACAATTGCACCGTCATGTGACACTGTTCCCAAAATAAAAATTTTTTTGTCCTTCTTTTCCACAAATAGAGCTTACTTTTGGTGGTATTTGATCACCTCTGCAGTTCTTTTTTTGTGTGCTATAAACAAAAAGAGAACGACAATTTTGAAACAAAAAAACAATATTTTTTACTTTCTGCTATAACACATACCCAAAAAAATGTAAAAAATCTAATTTCTTCATCAGTTTAGGCCAATATGTATTCTGCTGCATATTCTTTGGTAAAGAAAATCACAATAAGCATATATTGATTGGTTTGCGCAAACATTATAGTGTCTACAAACTATAGGCTATATACAGTACTCACTTTTGTAAATATTTTATTATATCTTTTCATGTGACAACACTGAAGAAATGACACATTACTACAATATAAAGTAGTGAGTGTACAGCTTGTATAACAGTGTAAATTTGTTATCCCCTCAAAATAACTCAACACACAACCATTAATGTCTAAACTGCTGGCAACAACAGTGAGTACACCCCTAAATAAAAATGTCCAAATTTGGCCCAAAGTGTCAATATTTTGTGGGGCCACCATTATTTTCCATCACTGCCTTAACCCTCTTGGGCATGGAGTTCACCAGAGCTTCACAAGTTGCCATTAAAGTCCTCTTTCATTCCTCCATGATGACATCACAGAGCTGGTGGATGTTAGAGACCTTGAGCTCCTCCACCTTCTGTTTGAGGATGCCCTACAGATGCTCAACAGGGTTTAGGTCTGGAGAGATGTTTGGCCAGTCCATCACCTTTACTCTCAGCTTCTTTAGCAAGGTAGTGATCGTCTTGGAGGTGTGTGTTGGGGTCGTTATGTTGGAATACTGCCCTGTGGCCCAGTCTCCAAAGAGAGGGGATCATGCTCTGCTTCAGTATGTCACAGTACATGTTGGCATTCATGGTTCCCTTAATGAGCTGTCACTCCCCAGTGCTGGCAGCACTCATGCAGCCCCAGACCATGACACTTCCACCACCATGTTTGACTGTAGGCAAGACACACTTGTCTTTGTACTCCTCACCTGGTTGCTGCCACACACGCTTGACACCATCTGAACCAAATATGTTTATATTTGTCTCATCAGACCACAGGACATGGTTCCAGTAATCCATGTCCTTAGTTTGCTTGTCTTCAGCAAACTGTTTGCAGCCTTGTGCATCATCTTTAGAAGAGGCTTCCTTCTGGGACGACAGCCATGCAGACCAAATAGATGCAGTGTGTGGTGTATGGTCTGAGCACTGACAGGCTCACCCCCACCCCTTCAGCCTCTACAGCAATGCTGGCAGCACTCATATGTCTATTTCCCAAAGACAACATCTGGATATAATGCTGGGCACGTGCATTCAACTTCTTTGGTCAACCATGGCGAGGCTTGCTCTGAGGGAAACCTGTCCTGTTAAACTGCTGTATGGTCTTGGCCACTGTGCTGCAGCTCAGTTTCAGGGTTGTGGCAATCTTCTTATAGCCTAGTCCATCTTTATGTAGAGCAACAATTCTTTTTTTCAGACCCTCGGAGAGTTCTTTACCCTGAGGTGCCATATTGAACTTCCAGTGACCAGTATGAGAGAGTGAGAACGATGGCACCAAATTTAACACACCTGCTTCCCATTCACACCTGAGACCTTGTAAAACTAACCAGTCACATGACACCGGGGAGGGAAAATGGCTAATTGGGCCCAATTTGGACAATTTCACTTAGGGGTGTACTCACTTTTGTTGCCAGCAGTTTAATTAATTAATGGCTGTGTGTTGAGTTATTTTGAGGGGACAGCAAATTTACACTGTTATACAAGCTGTACACTCACTAATTTACATTGTAGCAAAGTGTCATTTCTTCAGTGTTGTCACATGAAAAGATATAATAAAATATTTACAAAAATGTGAGGCATGCACTCACTTTTGTGAGATACTGTGTGTATATATATATATATATATATATATATTATTTTTTACTAGTAATGACGGAGATCAGTGACTTATAATGGGACTGCAATATTGTGGCGGACAAATCGGACACCCAACTGACACTTTTGACCCTTTTTGGAGACTAGTGACACTAATACTGTGATCAGTGCTAAAAATATGCACTGTCACTGTACTAATGACACTGGCAGGCAGAGTCCTGAAGTCATTGCAGTCTCCTTCCTTGCCACCCTATTCTACTAGACACTCACATAGGCTCATGGACAGAACTAGCAGAAGTGGGTCAGTTTTTTTGGCACTGAACAATTTGAAGAAAAAGAAACTCTGAATCACTCATTCCATAGCTAGAGAAACTCTTGTCCGCTGAAACCCGATTATGGTGGAACTTAGCCTCCCTTGAAGAATACCTCAAGGAAAACGGGACCCCCAGAGGTCTGAAAACCAAGACATTCCTCTCTGTTTTGAAGTGGAGGACCAAGATTTTAGAACAAAATGGGCCATCATACTGGACAATGTCTTGAAATGACAAGAAATGTCATGAAACTTCTAGTTGAGTATAACAAAACTAACCTAGAAACTCTGAAAACGAAAATCCACTACACACAGCAGGACCTGGATAGACCTCACCACCCATCAGACTTTGAATTAAAAGATGAGAGACCAATTGACTCTCTGGATCAGTGTTGCCAACCATCCGTAAATTTACGGACAGCCAGTAAAAACAGGGCAGTTTTTTGGGTGTCCATAAAAGTCCGTAGCAGCAGAAAAGTGTCAGTAAAAATGGCGGCCATCGGCTCAGGTCAGAACTGCGCATGTGCAATTATGGAAATTCCGAGCGGCGAGTGAAAAGATCTGATCCTGACCCTGAAACAAGTTGGACGACCACTCCTCCTGCCAGTTAGTGCCTCTGCCCAGCCCATCCACCCTCAAATTAGGTTACTGCATTTTCCCGCCACACCACCGCCAGCCAGAACCTGACCGGAGCAGACGCCCCGGATGGATGAATGGATCCTCCTGATTCCTGCCTGCCTCCCTGCTCTGGCAGACCCTGCAGCCCTCCTGGTGACAGTGGTGAGTGCAGTATTCTTCCTCTTCATGCCAGCCAAAAAGAGTCGGGACAGTGAGTGTGTGACTGTTTGACACCCACACTGCCTCTGCTCACTCTGACAGACAGCCGTGAGCCAGGCTGGAGACAGGAGGTGATGGGGATGGTGTGATGGAGATGGAGGGATGATGACAGGAAGTGATGGGGGGATTGTGTGATGGAGACAAGAGGTGGAGGGATGGAGACGGGGTGATGGTGTGATGGAGATGAGGGGGGATGGAGACTGGAGAGATGAAAACAGGAGGTGATGGAGACAGGAATTCTTTAGAATGGAGACATAAATTCTGGTGATCCTAATGGCTACCAGGGATTTCACCTCACTTTCTGTGGTGGTTATGGAACAGAAATTAAGGGGAAATCTCTACAATTTGACTTTGGTGACAAAACTGATGGACTAAATAATCTGCCCTTATTATATTGAAAATAACAGAAATATGTTTTTTTACCTTGCTATCTACCTTAAATCACATTGTTATTTGCACAGTGTACTTGTTTGTAGCCTATATACTGAAATTTGCACTGAAAACTGCAATTTCTTAACTTTTGTAAAATGCCAGTAAAAACTTGGCTGTGCCAGTAAATTTTGGGTGTTGTGCCAGTAAATTTCAATCTGGTAGGTTGGCAACACTGCTCTGGACATATTGGAAAATGAGAAAACTCTGAATAAAAGATCCAGACTTTTGAGGGATATTATGAATGAGTGTTTCATCAACAATGCCTTAACTATCAACATACTGACATATTAACTTGCTCCTGATATCTACATATTACTAGTTGTGACCGCACCTTCATATATTCACATATTCAACACACCGTTATGTATAAGACCTACAGTATATATGATGTACCTCTGCACAACGTTGAGTGTCTTCTGGAGCTATTGGGGAATTCATTTTTTTTTCCTTATGAAATTGTAGACAATAACAAAAAAAATCCTTTACAAATATAGTTTTAACTACGAACGTGAATTAATAACCATTTAATATTTTTATGTATAGATTTTAATAAAATTTCTCAGCTTTTTTGCTTATTCGCCCAATTGGGAGTATAAATGTCCATATATTTTTTTTTCTTGCACTCTCATTAGTTTACATTGCATAGAGGTTAGCACTCTAGGCTAAATTGCACTTATAGATCCTTTCTTTCATACTAACACTAATCACAAGTAATCACACACACCTACTACCTCTTTGTACCCAATGAGTGACTACCGATGATGTTTAAATACTCCCCATATGCATGCGTTCCCTATCCCCATGACTAAGCTCCGGGAGCAGCGTGAAATGCATTGGGGGCATGGCCTGGTCGGAATCCAGGCTTAGGTTGCCACTCCATTCATTGCAGTAGGACGCCATGGATGTGCGACTTTTAGGGGTCACCCTTCCTTGCTTGAACCTTACAGGAGCCAGGACGGGCTCCATCCCCTGTCAGCACTCCAGCAGCAGTTGCAGATTTACTATTCACATACCTCCTCCCTATCAAGCCTGAGTGGCACACACATTTTTTCTAGGTCACAGGGAAGGGGTTAACTTCAGGGGTGATGAAAGGGTTAACTGTGTGCCTAGGGTGTGCTTACTCACTGTGGGGGAGGTACTTTGACTAGGGGAAGGCAAAGTTCCTGTGTTCCTGCTTAGCAGGAACACAGCAGGATCTGTGTGTTCCCTTTTGACAGAACAACAATCTGCCTTGTTTACATAAGCAGATTGTCATTCTGCCTGCGCCCTGTGTAATTAGGGGGTGCTGGCGGACATCAAGTCAGTGGTATCTGCTGCTGAGCTCCTGCTGTGTAGAATCACAGTGGGAGCAGGTCGCCGGTGATGAGTGTGCACACCCTAGACCCAGAAGTATCAGATCACGTACTAGGTACGTGATCTGGCGCAGAGTGGCTGCACTATCACAATAAATGTACAACTAAAGACTCCCATATATCAAATCCAGTTACTATGAAATGCACAGCTTCAAAAAGTAAACAAAAACTTCCTTTACCTTCCCTAACTTAACCAAACCCTCCATCATTTGTGTCTCACACCCTACCCCTCTCAGGCACTGCAGTTCACAGTGTGATGGTTTCAGCAACATAAACAGCACAGTCAATCTAGGAACCATTTGGTTGGACTTGGTGTGGTCAGCTGCTGATTGACGTGCTACATGCCTATGAATCAGCAGTTACGATGTTCAAAGCTACGACTCCCCCCAATATAACATCCTTTTATCCCACTCTAATGCAAAGAAGCACAGCCTGCATGAGAGTGGCAACTCTGCTCTGATTTCAGGAGTGCGGCATCATTGCCACCCCATCACAGGAAACTGCCTTCCCCATCACAGGAAGCCTATTTAGGTAGGCTTCACCAGCAGGATCAACAGGTATTTGTGAGACTTTACATAGAGACTTAAAGAAAACTGTAAGTACAGATGCACTTTTAATTAAGTGCTACAGAATATAATTATTTTTTACTAAGAGGCTGTAATTCTAATTTAATGTGTTAACAAATATAACCTTTATCATAACAGGAAACTGAAAGAATCATATTAATTGGAAGCTCAAATTAACTCCTCAGGTTGGATATATATTGTGGAATATGTAATTCTCACTCCTGATAATGCTGGTATTAATAACATACCTGTTAGGAGCAGATAATTCCTAACTGGAAGTATACATTGCTCAGCCAAACTGCTTTTTAAAATTAATTTCAAGTTTAATCCCATGTAAGGCTAGCCATAGCTAGGTACAGTAAAATGCTTGTGAGAGGAAAAAACTTGTCTAACAAAATTTATATTAAAGTTGTTGCTGAGCCAAAATCTGATCTAACTATGGCATGTTTGTTATTTAAAAATCAACTTTAAAATCTCTTTAAGGAGTGCAGTAAGATAAGGTTGACAGGTATACACCTAGGCACCACATCCCCAATAGAATATATAATCAATAGAATCAAGAATTGTTGGGGCTGAGATGCCACTACTACAAAATTAAACCAAAAATAGATAAAAGTACCACAATAATTCTACAAATGTTAAAAAATTGATTAAAATCACAGTCTAAAAGTGTTACTAAAGCTAAAAATGTTTTTTTTTAACTTAACCACTTGCCGATCGCCCACCGTGGCTAGACAGCAGCAAAGTGGATTGTTATCGCGAAACGCCGTCACCTGACGACGGCCGCGATAACGAGTATTGTGAGTGCACACGCTCACTGTGTTCCAGGGGTGCCAGGGAGCGGGTAGGGCAGACTCGATCTCTGCCGGCTACCCATGATGGCTCCCCTGCAGTGAGAAAACGGAGGTCCGTGTATGTAAGCACGGATCTCCGTTCTGACAGAGGGGGAAGGGATGTGATCACAGGCTTCCTGTATATGGAAGCCGTGATCACTCCCCTCCCCCTGCCAGCCCCCATACAGTAAGAACACACTGAGGGAATATAGTTAACCCTTAGAGCGCCCCCTCCAGGTTAACCCCTTCACTGCCAATGGCATTTACACAGTAATCAGTGCATTTTCATAGCACTGATCGCTGTATAAATGCCAATGCTAAATCCCAAAAAAGTGTCAAAATGGTTCGACATGTCCGCCGCAATATCGCAGTACTGCTAGAAAGTGAAGATCACCTCAATTACTAGTAAAATATATAAAAAAAAAAAAAACATAAATGACTTCTCATCATTCGTAAACGTGGCAACTTTTGCACAAACCAATCAATAAACGCAGATTACGATTTTTTTACCAAGAATATGAGGAAGAATATAAATCGGCCAAAACGGATGAAAAAAATGCTTTTTTATATATTTTTTTTTTGGATTTGTATTTTAGCAAAAAGTAATAAGTATTTTTTTTTTTTTGCAAAATTGTCGCCCTTTTTTGTTCATAGCGGTGATCCGACATGACGCAGAGGGGATCAAATACCACCAAAAGAAAGCTCTATTTGTGGGGAAAAAAGGACGCAAATTTCATTTGGGTACAATGTCACATGACCGCACGATTGTCAGTTAAAGCGACGCAGTGCCGAATCGCAAAAAGTGCTCTGGTCCTAACGTGGGGAATCCTTCCGGGGCTGAAATGGTTAATGCATTCCTTACATTAAGTTAAAAAAAAAAGTGTTGCTCTCCATCCTCCCCTTCCCTATGTGAAGGGGAAGAGAGGGGAGAAGAGATCCAGCGCTGTGCATCTTTTCTCCCCTCTCTTCCTCTTCACAGGAGAACTCGACCAGCAGCAGAATCCATTGGCTCCTGCTGTTGTCAATCAAATGCAGTAAGGAGGAAGGAGGGACGTGGCTAATTACTGCTGTGTGTGTCTATGGAGCGCGGCTCTTTAGCGAGCAGGCACCATGTGCATTCATAGTGATTAGGTTGCTATGGGAACACACAAAGAAGAGGAGGAGCCAAAATTGCCGGCAGGGGACCTGAGAAGAGGAAGATCAGCGCCATTCTGTGCAATACTATTGCACAGAGCAGGTGAGTATAACATGTTTGTTATTTTAATACAAAAAATGACTTTAGTATCACTTTAAGTTCCACAGTCCCCACTCTCTGGAGAACATTTTGGAAGCGTGAGGACTGGGGAGAAACCGCACGTACCGGAAGTAGCGCCAAACAGCCTATTTGAAGCTGTGAGACCCAACAGCCAGTGCTGTCCATTCTACAGCGTTATCGTGTTCCTGTGCGACCTGTTCTGAGCTACCTGTTACCTGTGACCCGGCCTGTACCCGCATCTGCTTGAACTCTGCCTGCACCGACTCCCGGCTTGCCTACGACCACTCTTCTGTCTGACCCCTGTGTACCTCAATCTGCCTGCCTGTTAATAACACTGCCTGCTCCTCTTGTACTGCTCAGCCCGCATGTTTTTTACACGGCCTGCCTCACTACTCTTCAGTCTTGCACAAACTTCTGGACGACATCTTACCATCACCAGTGTCCTATCCAGCCCTCATGCTCCCCTGTGCTCCAGCGCTCCCTGTCTACTCTATCAGAGGTTCTGGAACCAGGGCCGTAAGAGAGGTTGCCTACTGCATAAGCCAGACTCCACCATCAGGTACGTGACAGCAACAGACAGCCAGTCCGAGTCTGCGCAGTGGCCCTCTACTATGGAGGATCTGAGTACACACCTAGCCGGGCTCATCCAGGCTGTGAGGGACTTACAAGGGGAATACACCCGGCTGGAGAACCAAATCCGGGAACTCACGTTGCCTACCAGCACCAGCCAGCTGGATGCTCACACCCTGCTGACCGTGCCCAGTGAACCCGAGGTACCCTTGCCCGAGAAGTTCACGGGGGACTGCCTGCTTGAACTCTGCCTGCACCGACCCCCGGCTTGCCTACTACCACTCTTCTGTCTGACCTCTGTGTACCTCAATCTGCCTGCCTGTTAACGACCCTGCCTGCACCCGACCACCTGACTGCCTGCTCCTCTTGTACTGCTCAGCCCGCATGTTATTCACCCGGCCTGCCTCACTACTCTTCAGTCTTGCACAAACTTATGGACGACATCTTACCATCACCAGTGTCCTATCCAGCCCTCATGCTCCCCTGTGCTTTAGTGCTCCCTGTCTGCTCTATCAGAGGTTCTGGAACCGGGGCCGTAAGAGTGGTTGCCTACTGCATAAGCCAGACTCCACCATCAGCTATGTGACAGTTGTATATAGAATTATTGTTCTATGACTCAGACCAGGTTATGGAGTTGTAGGCTATCAGTGGTAGAGTCTCCCTTGACATTGCAGGATAGTTCCATAGGCAATAATGGAGGACCACGGTCTTTATCACAGTCTGGCATGGCTAGTGTAGGTAATAAAAGGAATCTTAAAGTTAATCATTGGTAAGGCAAACAAGCGGTTGGTGCATATGGTAACTGCATTATGGTAAAAGACACCCTGAGGGGGGACATTTCCTAGTGGGGAGGCACATCTAGGAAAAACAGAGGCATGCTTAATGGTCAAAATCTGTTGGCACATTGAGGGGGACCAACACTATCATTTAGGCAGGTAGTGACTTCTGATGGTGAGGAGACGATTTCCTTGCCTGCAGAAATCAAGTGTAGCTTTAGTAGAATAAAGCATGGCATACTGTAGGCGCTTTTTGACCACTGTGAAGAAAGCTCTCTTCTCTTCTCTTGCTTCTGGACATCTTCTAAAAAATCAGGGTAGATTGATATCTGGATCCCATTGAAGAGGAGTTATACTGCAGCTTGGGTGGCTTTGAGAATGGATACCTTGTCTTGGAAGTTAAGGATATGGGGAAACAGTGGTCTTAACAGGGCCCTAGAGGGAGAGGGGAGAGGGGAAGTGCAGTGAGTGAATGACTTGGCCAGAGCTTCTGCCCCCAAAATGTCCCTGAGCCATGAATTGAGGAATTGCTCTGGAAATGTGTCTTCTGACTTCTCAGTAAAGTCTTCAAAACGTAGATAGTTCAAGTGTGATCTGTTTTCCAGGTCATGTAGTTTTGAGTGAAGAGCCACCATTTCTCGGGTAGCGTTCCACACAGAGGCGGAGAGTGGCACAAGGGTATATTTCATAGAACTAATGTGTTCTTTTGCCACCCTGGTCTGTTGCTGGAGGTTTTAAAAGTCATGTTTTAAAAGAGAAGAATCTATATGTATTGTTTCTATTTGAGGATAGCTTTGCAGTCCTGTGTAGCATGCATGATCTTTGATAAGGAAGGCTCAGTATTTGCCTGCTCTGTTACTTCTGTATCTAAAGAGACTGCTGCTGGCCTGGTGGACAATGAGGAACCATTCAGAAGATCACCTGGATCAAGATCAGAGGCAGCCTGTGATGAGATTCCATCCTCCGCAGTGAGACAGAAGTATTTGGAAAGCTGTTCAGTCACAGTGGACAGACGGGTCTGGAAGATTTTTACCATGAAGAATGCTCGAGGGGTTGCACTTGGCATAAGGTAGAGGTGCACCAGGAATCAGCCCAAAAAACTGCATGACTGCTTGGATTGGGAGGAAGAGACAGATCTCAGGGATTAGCATGTGCTCAGGTCCGCCACCAGGCCATGATCCCCAGAGATATTTCTTTATACATTTTTGTACAATAATTGATAGAATTATTTTTTTTTTTAAAATGTATTATCTTGCATAAGAGGGTTAGTAAGAAGGTGGAGTGCTGCACACTGAGTAGAATTATTATATCTAGCTGATAGGGATGGGCCGAACACCCCCAATTCGGTTCACACCAGAACATGTGAACAGGCAAAGAATTTGTGCGAACATTCGAACACCATTAAAGTCTATGGGACCCGAACATGAAAATTCAAAAGTGCTCATTTTAAAGGCTTATATGCAAGTTATTGCCATAAAGAGTGTATGGGGAAATTCGAATGCATCCGAATTTCCGAAAAAAAAAAATTACGAATAAAGCCAAATCCAGACTAAATTATATTGTAAATAGCAAATGGTTTCGGCATAATACATTGACGCGTTAACGCATCAACAAATTATATCGAAACCAATCGTTGATGCGTTAACGCTGCCCAATGCAACTTGAAGTCGACTTGTGATCCTGATCGCAAATTATTTAATTCAATTCTAATCAATTTGTTATATTCCTAACTGAGCAACTAAACAATTGGAAAGAAATTGATTCATCCGAATGTCCGCTAAATATAACGAACGGTTAGTTAATACAATTCAAATTTATTTGTCATTCTGGATGTTCGAGAGCTACAGTTTTTTAGTCCAATCAGTTGATTCCTTGGGGGCTGGATTACTGGCATGGAGTAACTTACAGTCCAATTAGCTGCTTCATTTTGGGCTGGAGGTTGGATTAAGGTCAAAAGTTCACTGCAAGTGCATTCCTGAGAACTGGGAGTTGTATTTGAGCAGAGGAGAGTGAGACAATTTGAAAAGCAGCAGAAGAGAGTCTAAGTTGTTGTCAAGATGGATTCAAGCTCTCAACATAAGGTTCCTCATCCTGGTACCAGCAGCAGCAGTGGCACAGCAATGGCAACAACCACCAGCACCTGTGAGTGTGTTCCACCATTGTCTGTGTCATGTATGTCAGCATCTGTATTGCCAGGCCCAGACAGTCATACTTCCACCACCAGTACTACACAATGTTCTAGTAATCGTGTTAGGTCTCAAAGGAGCGAATTTTCAAAGGGGAGCAAATGAATCAGCAGGAGAAACTTGCCTGTCCTGATTCAGTGCCTCAGCCAATGCGTTCAGGCAGATCTAGCAGCTGCAAGAGGCCAAGTTCTAATACTTTGACTAGTAGTAGTGCTATGCTAAGGCCATCCTCCAAACAGAAAAGGTAAGGGAGGGAAACTGTTGATGTTTCAAAATCCCCTACTAACAGGGCTGAGAGGTCCTCCTCTGAGACCAGGGAGCAGACGGCATATATTACATGTTGTCGCCTTTTTCAGGCTCTTCCTCCAAGAACAACCTGCACAATTACTACTAGTGCCAGTTGTGTCACCACCACCGCTATGGGCACTTTGAGGAATGTGGTGACGCCAAGTATGTTTTACAGGAAAGGCCTGGCAGTACCACCAACACAGGCTTTTGATTGTGAACATCCATTTAAGCAGCCTAAAAGTGAAATATTAGAACATGAGCAAGACATTTTGTTTACTCATAGTTCCACCACCACCACAATTGCTACTCCTAGTGGCACCACCTTCACCACTGAAAAAAATACATCTGCAGGTCCTACAAGTGGTGGTTTCCCATTAGCTATCAGTAGTGTTGAGCGAACCCGGACTGTAACGTTCGGGTCCGTACCGAACTTTCGGGTGTCCGGGACCCGGACCCGGACATTTCAAAAAACATTCGGGTTCGGCCCGGGGTTCTGCTATTTTACTCCACGTGTTGAGAAGCTGCAGGGCAGCCAATCAACAAGCGTTTCACTGGTTTGCCCTTAGAAGCCATCACAGCCATGCCTACTAATGGCATGGCTGCGATTGGCCAGTGCATCATGTGACCCAGCCTCTTTATAAGCTGGAGTCACGTAGTGCTGCAGTCACGTGCTCTTGGGTTAGCTGTAGGGAGATGATGCTGACAGCGTGAGGGAGAGATTAGAGACATTTTAAGATCTGATCCTGCATCCTGAGATAGATTACTTTACTACTGCTGTGCTGTTGCTCTGAGGACAGATAGCAGAAATGAGAGATTTCACATACCACTGCTTTGAGTTGCAGATCAAACTCTGCATAAAACAACGATCGCCATGATCGTGCTCAACGATCAGATTGTTGGAGGAATTTGAGATTTCAAATACTGCTGCTTAGAGTTGCAGATTGCAGATTAAACTCTGTCTAACGCAACGATCAGATTGTGGGATCGTACACAAAGATCAGATTGTGGGAGTAATTTGAGATTTCACATACTGCTGCTTTGAGCGATCTGACTGCACTAGGTAGAGGCTTCTGCTTACACTTTAGAGAGTAAAGACGATAGACAGGAGTCTCGTTGTCGTGTCGTCATCATTTCATTAGATAGAGTCCTACGTCCTAGTCTAGAATTTTACAGAGATT
>BLSH010384347.1:13305-32135 GCA_018402905.1 Glandirana rugosa | reverse complement strand
ATCCCTGTGCTGAGTTCCCGGGTCTGTACACCCGCTGTGCCCATTATGGGGGGTTCCCACCATCCCTGTGCTGAGTTCCTGGGTATGTACACCCGCTGTGCCCATTATGAGGGGGTCTCACCATCCCTGTGCTGAGTTCCCAGGTCTGTACACCTGCTGTGCCCATTATGAGGGGTTCCCACCATCCCTGTGTAGAGTTCCTGGGTCTGTACACCGCTGTGCCAGTGTACCCATTATAAGGGGTTCCCACCATCACTGTGCTGAGTTCCCAGGTCTGTACACCTGCTGTGCCCATTATGAGGGGTTCCCACCATCCCTGTATATATATATATATATCGAATTTCCAATAGAATGCCTGCAAATTCGAATTTCAATAGAAAAGTTTAGAATGGAAGAGAAAATAAATATTACAATTTAAAACACTAGGGAGATGAAAATAAAGAGAATGAAATAAAAAAAGACTATATATATATATATATATATATATATATTAACAATCTTCCGAAATTCAAAGTTCGAATACAATGAATTTGAATTTCGAATAGACTGAATCTGAATTCGAATAGAAAAAAATACAGAATAGATTATATTAACATTACATTAATTCGAATACAATATGAATTCCAATTTTGAATAGACTGGATTTAAATTTGAATAGAAAAGTTTATAATAAAATTGAAAATCATAGAATAAGATGGAAAATAATAGAACAGAATAGATTAACATAGAATAATCTATGCTATCTTCCGAATTTCGAATAGACTGAATCTGAATTCTAATAGAAAAGATAATAGAATATAAAATAAGAGAATAAGATAGGAAAGAATAGATTAGAAAAACAATAGAACAGAAGGTTAAAATAGGATATAAAAACATCTTCCGAAATTCGAAATTTAAATAGAATAAATTTGAATTAGAATAGAAGAAGATTAGAATTGAAAATAATCGAATAGAACATAACAGAACACAATAGAATGGAAAAGAATAGATTAGAAAAGCAATATAGAAGAATATAATGAGATATAAAGAACATAATATATAACAATCTTCCGAAATTCGAATTTTGAATGTTTTCGAATCCGGTAGAAATTTTTCGAATGCGGTAGAATTTTTTTTGAATGCGGTAGAATTTTTTCGAATGTGGCCGATTTTTTTCGAATTTGGTCGAATTTTTTCGAATTCGGTCGAATTATTTCGAATTCAAATATGAAACGAAACTAATCCCGAAAACGAATGTAATGAATGCAACTAATTTAACTAAACTAATTTAGTTAAATAACGAATCGAAACTAAACTAAACTAAACAAATTTTTTCATTCTGCACATGTCTAACGTTTGACCATTTGTTCGCTCCCCCCGAATGGACCAAAATGCAATGCGGCACTGAACAATGCATTGCAAGCCCTGATTGGCTGAAGCTGTAAAAGCTTCAGCCAATCAGGGCACAGAGCACTGTCAGAGCCATGATTGGACACTGTCATCATGATTTTATCCAATCGTGGCTCATTCCTGCCCCACAGTAAAAAAGTATTCTTTCAATGGCAGCCATTTTCAGTGTGATTTTGGCTGGAGAGAGATAGAACAGGGCTCTGTTCAGTGCTATTAGTTAGCTAGTGTACTAAACTGTGCTATTTTGCTTTAATTGTCAGTGTAGAATATTTGCTTAGTGAAGGTCTAGGGATAGTGTGAGTGTAGTGAGGAGGACCATCATTCAGCTTTGCATAGTGTGCAGCTAGAGTAGGGACAGCTCAGGTAGTTTCACTGTAGTGTAGTGAGACCGTGTCATTCATACACACATTAGTGTATATGTAGAGTAGGGACAGCACAGATAGTTTCAGTGTAGTGAGACCATGTCAGTAATCTTAACATTAGTGTATAGCTAGAGTAGGGACAGCTCTGATAGTTTCAGTGTAGAGTAGTGAAACCGTGTCAGTAATCTTTACATTAGTGTATAGCTAGAGTAGGGACAGCTCTGATAGTTTCAGTGTAGAGTAGTGAAACCGTGTCAGTAATCTTTACATTAGTGTATAGCTAGAGTAGGGACATTTCAGATAGCGTCAGTGTAGTGACGGTTGAACACCGTCTATTTGATTGCGTTACTGCAAGTTTAACGCTGTTTACTTCTGTGTGCGTTACTGCCAGTTTAATGCCGTAAAGTTCAGTGTGTGTTACTACCAGTTTAACGGCATATAGTTTGGTGTGTGTTACTGCCAGTTTAATGCCATATAGTTCTGTGTGCATTATTGCAAGTTTAACGCCATTTACTTCTGTGGACATTACTGCCAGTTTAACGCCATTTACTTCTGTGTGCATTACTGCCAATTTAACACCATATCGTTTTTAGCGTTACTGCCAGTTTAACGCCATATAGTTCTGTGTGCATTACTGCCAGTTTAACGCCATTTACTACTGTGCACGTTACTACCAGTTTAATGCCATTTACTTCTTTGTGAGTTACTGCCAGTTTAACGCCATATAGTTTTGTGCTTTACTGCCAGTTTAACGCCATATAGTTCTGTGTGTGTTACTGCCAGTTTAACGCCATTTACTTCTGTGTGCGTTACTGCCAATTTAACGCCATGTATGTTTTTTTTTGTGTTGCTGCCAGTTTAACTCCATATAGTTCTGTGTGCGTTACTGACAGTTTAATGCCATATAGTTCTGTGTGCGTTACTGCCACCTTAACACCATTTACTTCTGTGTGAGTTACTGCCAGTTTAACAACATTTACTTCTGTGTGGGTTACTGCCAGTTTAATGCCATTTACCTCTTTGTGCATTACTGCCAATTTAGCACCATATCGTTTTTTTTTGTGTTACTGCCAGTTTAACGCCATATAGTTCTGAGTATGTTGCTGCCAGTTTAACGCCATTTACCTCTTTGTGCGTTACTGCCAATTTAACGCCATATAGTTTTTTTGCATTACTGCCAGTTTAACACCATTTACCTCTTTGTGCGTTAGTGCCAGTTTAACGCCATTTACTTCTGCGTGCGTTATTGCAGGTTTAATGCCATTTACTTCTGCGTACGTTACTGCCAGTTTAATGCCATATAGTTTTGTGTACGTTACTGCCAGTTTAACGCCATATAGTTTTGTGTACTTTACTGCCAGTTTAACGCCATATAGTTTTGTGTACGTTATATCATACAATAAACTGCGCTAAAGAGTCCAAAAACAGCTGCAGCAAAAAATACAAATAGTATACAATAATAAGAAAAAACAATAAGCTGCGCTCACATCTATGAATAAGTAAAATGAATTAAATAAAATTAATAGAGTCCCAATATTGTGGTAGCCCTTATACCACTACCAAGTCCGTGTTAGTCGTTCTAATAGTAGCACCATAGGAAAGAGAGGTGACGTGAATAGGAGGTCCACCACCAAAAATATTTAGGGGGCTTACCAGAACACTGAGTGTTCAACTGCATAAAGATCCCCGACCTGGGATGTGGGTCACTCCTATGTCCACTTCAGAAAAAGGGTCCTTCTGTCTCTGTACAGCACCTTCCACTGTAATGATCACCAGGGGCTGGAGATTCCTATCTCATATGAACTCGTTCCCCACTCGTAGGTGTGCGTGTATTACATAGAAGAGAGGGGGGGACTCATAGTGAAGTACGTAAAAAATCAGTTTATTTGAAATACAAAATAGATGTACTCACATTTGTTATGAATAAAAAGCGCATGTATGCCGGCCGGCTATTATGTAAAATCGTCCAAACACAGTGGTGACGTCAGCGCGCCCACCTCCCGGACGTACGTTTCGTCACAAATGACGTCGTCAGCGGGGATAGGGCGCGCCGCTGCATCACCACTCCTATACATACTGAAAAACATCCCCCAATCTGTGGCGCGAGCGGCCATATTGGGTCTGGGAATCGTAGCGTCTCTTTTGCCCACAACTCACTAATACTTAAATTAGGTTAATATACCACTCATTTAAAAAACTTTAGCGGTACTATCACTCACAAGTCAATCCACGAGATAGAGAGGCATATGGCACCACCTCGTATATTTTAACCGGTACCTAAAAATTATAATTATGTTCAAAAGCGGGGGTATCCATATCTAGATATTAGCTGCAGTAGATATTTAAAAGGGACAAGGTACCTTTAATAATTGGATAAGACCCTTTAAGTCGTCAGAGATTATGTTACGCCCCTCGGTATAATGAGAAACTTATATTATAAATATAATTAAAAAACTTCCAATTATAAACAATATATATAAAACATATAAAAAATATATAAATATATATCAAGCCCCATTAAGGGCAACTTAAAAAGGCTATATCCATTGATCCCTAAAAAAGGCCGCTGGAGAATCAGATCAGGTTTACATTGATGATTTGACCCCCACACCTCTAATTGGTCTTGATCTAAATATATAATTTATCTATTACTGACCGACATTTCTTATCTTATATCGTGGTAGAGCACCATTCTCCCCTTAGGAACGGTGCCTCTAAGGTATTAGCTAATAACTTTAAATAGGGGTCATATAATTTCAGATTTTTATCTTGCGACCCACCTATTAAATAGATTTAAGTGGTGCTGTGCTATTTCAACATATTATTGGATTATAATCTCTAACTCGAGGTTTGACATATGGGTCCATACATATTGGGCCCATACTCAAACCTCCCCTATCAGGGCCTGATCCAGAGATGTATAGAGGTATTATACATTATGAGTTGTCTATAAACGCATTAGTATCTACCTCTATATTTAAACCGTGGGGGGCAAAAGATCTTATCCTATAGATCCAGGACATCTCTAATTTAGAGATGCCCCTGATCAGAGGACCCCCCCGCCAATGGGATGTATAATGATCTATCCCTAAAAAGAGAGTTTTGGAAGGATCTCTACTATGATGGTCTCTGTAGTGTTTGGATACTGAGTGGTTTTTGAATCCTGACAGAATGTTGGTTATGTGTTCGTTTAGACGTACTTGGAGAGGTCTTTTAGTCCTGCCCACATACTGTAGTCCGCATGGACATTGTATCAGGTAGACTACCGCTTTGGTATTGCATGAAATAAAGGACCTAATATCAAACTGTGTAGATCGACTAGTGGAGGTAAAGAACTGCGTTCTCCTAGTAGTAGTACTGTTATAGGAACATACCCTACATCTGCCACATTTATAAAAGCCCTTAAGATCTTGGAAGAAGACTGGCTTGTTGATAGGGGGATTAATAACATTTGGGGTGACTCTATTTCTCAAAGAGGACGCTCCTTTATACACTATGGCTGGTCGTTCTGGTAAGGAGCTTCCCAAAACTCGATCGTTTTTAAGAATGTGCCAATGTCTCGTTACCAATTGTTTAATCTGTCTTGCCTGGACTGAATAAGTTGTGACAAACGACAATTGGGGGGCAGTTCTCTGATCCTCAGGGCCTTTTTCTTTCAAAAGGTCCCCTCTATCCATCTGAGCCACCTCCTCTAGAATAGGAGATAGAAAATCTTGATCATAGCCCTTCTCCCGAAACCTATGGGTCAAAATTCCAGCTTGTTGTTGGAAAGTGTCCATGTCAGTGCAATTGCGTCGAAGCCGCATATACTGACTTTTTGAGACACCTCGAAGCCATGGTTGGTGGTGACAACTTTTTAATGGAATAAAAGAATTACGGTCAGAGGGCTTAAAGTAGGTGGAAGTTTTGAAGCATCCATCTTTGATCTCTATATTAAGATCAAGAAAGTTGACTCTTTGGGGGTGGGCCTCATATTTCAATTCTATCCCCCTGTTATTGTGGTTTAACATACTCAGGAACTCATCCAATCTTCCTCAAAGCTGTTTTATATTTGATTTTTGGGTCACAGGACAAGACCTTATATGTATTGTGGTCCCCTATAATTCTATTCATTTCTTCTAGGTAGGTTTCCCGATCTAAAACTGCATTACTAATGCATCCCTGTTCAACCCCCCTGGACCCCTTGCCCCGTCTCTGAAGGTGTTTAGAGGGATTTGGAGCAATTGGAATGCAAAAAGGTTCGCATGAATTAAACTGGCAGTAACGTACACAAAACTAAGAAATCTAAAACTGCAATTCCACCTCCCTTATCAGCAGGGCGAACAACTAGTTGTTTGTTCATACACAAAGACTCTAATCCAGTTTGCAAATTTTTATTCATGCGAACCTTTTTGCATTCCAATTGCTCCAAATCCCTCAACACCACGTCTCTAAACACCTTCAGAGACGGGGCAAGGGGTCCAGGGGGGTTGAACAGGGATGCATTAGTAATGCAGTTTTAGATCGGGAAACCTATCTAGAAGAAATGAATAGAATTATAGGGGACCAAAATACATATAAGGTCTTGTCCTGTGACCCAAAAATCAAATATAAAACAGCTTTGAGGAAGATTGTTGACAGGGGGGTACAACGGGGTATCCTCACTAAAAAAGAAGGGGCCTTTTTAATACCAAAAGCCCCACGTACCCCTGTCATTTACTATCTGCCCAAATTGCACAAGGATCCGATCTGCCCACCCGGGCGCCCTATAGTTAGTGGTATCGATTCTCTAACTTCCCGGGTGGGCAGATATATCGATTTCTTTTTGCAACCGATTGTCAAAACTATGCCCTCTTATGTGAAAGACTCGAGGCATAATATTAACATCCTAGCGAATTATACTCCCACTGAAGGATTACTTTTGGTGACTGCTGACGTCACCTCTCTTTACACCATCATCCCTCATGATTTGGGACTCTCAGCAGTTCGGTACTACTTAGAAGGTGATGCCGAGTTACAGAGTGAACAGATAGAGTTCATTATGGAACTCCTCGAGTTCGCAGCTACACACAATTACTTCTGGTTTAACCAGAAGTTTTATCAACAAGTTAGAGGTGTGGCTATGGGTGCAAAATACGCACAGAGTCTCGCGAATTTGTTTATGGCCCAGTGGGAGGAGGACGTCGTCTATACCCAGGAGAGACCTGAGGTAGTTCTTTGGGCGAGGTATATAGCCGACGTCCTCCTCCTATGGGACGGGGATAGACAGAGGCTGGATGAGTTCCTGAGTATGTTAAACCACAATAACAGGGGGATAGAATTGAAATATGAGGCCCACCCCCAAAGAGTCAACTTTCTTGATGTTAATATAGAGATCAAAGATGGATGCTTCAAAACTTCCACCTACTTTAAGCCCTCTGACCGTAATTCTTTTATTCCACTAAAAAGTTGTCACCACCAACCATGGCTTCGAGGTGTCCCAAAAAGTCAGTATATGCGGCTTCGACGCAATTGCACTGACATGGACACTTTCCAACAACAAGCTGCAATTTTGACCCATAGGTTTCGGGAGAAGGGCTAAGATCAAGATTTTCTATCTCCTATTCTAGAGGAGGTGGCTCAGATGGATAGAGGGGACCTTTTGAAAGAAAAAGGCCCTGAGGATCAGAGAACTGCCCCCCAATTGCCGTTTGTCACAACTTATTCAGTCCAGGCAAGACAGATTAAACAATTGGTAACGAGACATTGGCACATTCTTAAAAACGATCGAGTTTTGGGAAGCTCCTTACCAGAACGACCAGCCATAGTGTATAAAGGAGCGTCCTCTTTGAGAAATAGAGTCACCCCAAATGTTATTAATCCCCCTATCAACAAGCCAATCTTCTTCCAAGATCTTAAGGGCTTTTATAAATGTGGCAGATGTAGGGTATGTTCCTATAATAGTACTACTACTAGGAGAACGCAGTTCTTTACCTCCACTAGTCGATCTACACAGTTTGACATTAGGTCCTTTATTTCATGCAATACCAAAGCGGTAGTCTACCTGGTACAATGTCCATGCGGACTACAGTATGTGGGCAGGACTAACAGACCTCTCCAAGTACGTCTAAACGAACACATAACCAACATTCTGTCAGGATTCAAGAACCACTCAGCATCCAAACACTACAGAGACCATCATAGTAGAGATCCTTCCAAAACTCTCTTTTTAGGGATAGATCATTATACATCCCATTGGCGGGGGGGTCCTCTGATCAGGGGCATCTCTAAATTAGAGATGTCCTGGATCTATAGGATAAGATCTTTTGCCCCCCACGGTTTAAATATAGAGGTAGATACTAATGCGTTTATAGACAACTCATAATGTATAATACCTCTATACATCTCTGGATCAGGCCCTGATAGGGGAGGTTTGAGTATGGGCCCAATATGTATGGACCCATATGTCAAACCTCGAGTTAGAGATTATAATCCAATAATATGTTGAAATAGCACAGCACCACTTAAATCTATTTAATAGGTGGGTCGCAAGATAAAAATCTGAAATTATATGACCCCTATTTAAAGTTATTAGCTAATACCTTAGAGGCACCGTTCCTAAGGGGAGAATTGTGCTCTACCACGATATAAGATAAGAAATGTCGGTCAGTAATAGATAAATTATATATTTAGATTGAGACCAATTAGAGGTGTGGGGGTCAAATCATCAATGTAAACCTGATCTGATTCTCCTGCGGCCTTTTTTAGGGATCAATGGATATAGCCTTTTTAAGTTGCCCTTAATGGGGCTTGATATATATTTATATATTTTTTATATGTTTTATATATATTGTTTATAATTGGAAGTTTTTTAATTATATTTATAATATAAGTTTCTCATTATACCGAGGGGCTTAACATAATCTCTGACGACTTAAAGGGTCTTATCCAATTATTAAAGGTACCTTGTCCCTTTTAAATATCTACTGCAGCTAATATCTAGATATGGATACCCCCGCTTTTGAACATAATTATAATTTTTAGGTACCGGTTAAAATATACGAGGTGGTGCCATATGCCTCTCTATCTCGTGGATTGACTTGTGAGTGATAGTACCGCTAAAGTTTTTTAAATGAGTGGTATATTAACCTAATTTAAGTATTAGTGAGTTGTGGGCAAAAGAGACGCTACGATTCCCAGACCCAATATGGCCGCTCGTGCCACAGATTGGGGGATGTTTTTCAGTATGTATAGGAGTGGTGATGCAACGGCGCGCCCTATCCCCACTGACGACGTAATTTGTGAGGAAACGTACGTCCGGGAGGAGGGCGCGCTGACGTCACCACTGTGTTTGGACGATTTTACATAATAGCCGGCCGGCATACATGCGCTTTTTATTCATAACAAATGTGAGTACATCTATTTTGTATTTCAAATAAACAAATTTTTTACGTACTTCACTATGAGTCCCCCCCTCTCTTCTATGTAATACACGCACACCTACGAGTGGGGAACGAGTTCATATGAGATAGGAATCTCCAGCCCCTGGTGATCATTACAGTGGAAGGTGCTGTACAGAGACAGAAGGACCCTTTTTCTGAAGTGGACATAGGAGTGACCCACATCCCAGGTCGGGGATCTTTATGCAGTTGAACACTCAGTGTTCTGGTAAGCCCCCTAAATATTTTTGGTGGTGGACCTCCTATTCACGTCACCTCTCTTTCCTATGGTGCTACTATTAGAACGACTAACACGGACTTGGTAGTGGTATAAGGGATACCACAATATTGGGACTCTATTAATTTTATTTAATTAATTTTACTTATTCATAGATGTGAGCGCAGCTTATTGTTTTTTCTTAGTTTTGTGTACGTTACTGCCAGTTTAACGCCATATAGTTTTTTTGCATTACTGCCCGTTTAACACCATTTACCTCTTTGTGCGTTACTGCCATTTTAACGCCATTTACTTCTGCATGCGTTATTGCAAGTTTAATGCCATTTACTTTTGTGTACGTTACTGCCAGTTTAACGCCATATCGTTTTGTGTACGTTACTGCCAGTTTAACGCCATATAGTTTGTGTACGTTACTGCCAGTTTAACGCCATATAGTTTTGTGTGTTACTGAAAGTTTAACACCATATCTTTTTGTGAATCACTGTACGTTTGGCACATTATATTGCAGTATATTATAGTGTATCTATGGAGTGTGTCTGTGCAGTGTGAGTACTCAAATTAAAGTGCACCAAACACCACTTTACATTGATTAAAGTGCATCTACATACAGAATTCCACTTCTTCTTAACCACTTCAATACTGGGCACTTAAACCCCCTTCCTTCCCGGACCAATTTTCAGCTTTCAGCGCTGTTGCAGTTTGAATGACAATTGCGCGGTCATGCGACACTGTACCCATATGAAATTTTTATCATTTTTTCGCACAAATAGAGCTTTCTTTTGGTGGTATTTAATCACCCCTGGGTTTTTATTTTTTGCGCTATAAATTAAAAAAGACTGAAAATTTTCAAAAACAATGCATTGTTCTTCATTTCTGTTATAACATTTTGCAAATAAGTAATTTCTCTTCATAAATTTTGACCAAAAATGATACTGCTACATTTCTTTCGTAAAAATAACCCAAATCAGGGTTTATTTGGTGTTGGCGGACAGACAGATGTGATGGGGACTGTGATAGATGTGACGGGGACATACAGATGTTTTGGGGACTGTGACAGATGTGTCCACAGGCAAAAGTGGACATGGTGGTCAGTCCTCATGCAGGGCATCATTTCCTCTGTTTAGTGAGTTTGCCCGTGCTATCCAGCCACAGCATGCAGAGGAGGTGGTGGACTGGCTTACTAAACTTTCCTCATCCTCATCATCCTCTGTCACGCAAGCAGAGACAAGTGTGCAGTCCCTTGCAGTTGCCAGAGTGGATGAACCTGCCTCCTTGTCCACATCTATTCCTGCCATAGCCCCAACATCAGCCATGGAGGAGGAGTCAGCTGAGTTATTTGACCACAGCGTCAACCACTTGCCCCTTGATGATGCCCAGCCATTACTGGAATCAGATGTTGGTTCTGAGGTTGAGGATGACAGGAACATGAGCCTAGAGAGAGGGGAGAACACTGGTAGCTAAATTGGCATTCATGTTCCACCCAGCCACAGCGTATTGCCAAGTTGTCTCCAGTGGTAATGATGATGGAGGAGATGGAGATGATGATGATGATGACGAGGTCACTGATGTGACTTGGGTGCCAGATAGAGCAGAGGAGGAAACTGAAGGTGAGGCGGCACAACCCCAAGGAGGCTGACATCCAGAAAGAGTGGAGAGCAGACATCCTATTCCATCACATTCTGCAGCTGTTCTCTCCCAGCCCACTCCCCAAAGCTCAGCTGTCTGGGCCTTTTTCAGAACATCTGCAGCAGATCGCACTGTTGTTATCTGCAAACTGTGTCTCAGGCACATCAAACATGGCAAAAACACCAGCCATTTGGGTACCACATGCTTAACAAAGCATTTAACATCCAACCACTCAGCCCATTGGCAAGAGCACCTAAAAGCCACGCAAAAGGAGCACAAATCTGTCCCTCCTCCTCCTCTTCCTCCTCCTCACCCACTTCAGTCTTCCCCTGCTATACCGAGTCATTACCTCTCAGTAGCCTCCACTGACAAGGATGATGGTATAGCACAGTGTGTTCCAGGTCCTAGCAGCACATCTGCCAGTAGCACACCACCAGCTGTAGACTATAGCCAGAAAATGTCTCTGCCCCATCTGCTGCATTGGAAATAAAAATACAGTCCCTGCAACCCACATGCCCAGCATCTAAATGCAAGCTTGTCAAAGCTGTTGGCTCTCCAACATTTGCCTTTCAGCCTGGTGGATTCTGCCCCCTTCCGTGAATTTGCACAATGTGCTATACTACAATGGCAGGTACCCAGGCGCTATTACTTTTTTACTTTTCACGTAAGGCCATTCCATCTCTCTACCATCACATGGATGGTAATGTTCTGGCATCGTTGGGCAAGGCAGTGAGCCTTAAAATCTACCTTACTGCTGACACATGGTCCAGCAAGCATGGGCAGGGATAATATATTTAGCTCACAGCACACTGGGTTATGCTGCTTGCAACTCGAAGGGATGCTGGACAGGGCTCAGTGCTGCAGCTTGTGCCCCCACGTCTCCATATAGCTGGTGGTGATGATGCCATACCTGTGAGCTCTATCCCCACCTCCTCCTCCTCTGCCACCTCCATGCCCTCCTCTGCAGAATTGTCCTTTGAACATCAGGTGCCCCCTAAGCATTCAAAGGGATAATGCTAGGCCTAAGCGTTCATGGTTCAGGCTAAAAGGTGCCATGCAGTGCTTCAGCTGGTGTGTCTAGGGGACAGGAACCACACCGGACCAGGGATTCTTGCAGCTCTGTAGGGACAGGCCCAGAGGTGGTTCACACCATGCCAGCTGGAGCCAGGAATGGTGGTGTGCGATAATGGCTCAAACCTCCTGTCCGCCCTTAGACAGGGAAAGTTGACACGTGCCATGCCTGGCACATGTCCTCAATTTGGTGGTGCAACATTTCCTATATACGTACCCAGGGTTGCAAGATGTGCTAAAGCTGGCCAGAAGAGTCTGTAGCCATTTCAGGCGGTCATACACAGCCAGTGCTCAGTTGGCTGAAATTCAGCGAGAATTCCACCTGCCCCGAAACTGCCTGATTTGTGACATCACAATTCCACCAGGTGGAACTCGACTTTAGCAATGCTGCAGCAGCTATACATGCAGCAGAGGGCCGTCAATGAGTACCTGTGTGAGTCCGGCAGGACGACAGGCTCATGCCGCCTCAACTTCTTTTTCCCCACGCTAATGGCTGATCATTAAGGATGCATGAACTGTACTGTCATCATTTGAGGAGGCCACAAGGATGGTGAGCCGTGACAGTGCATGCCTCAGTGACACAATCCCTATTTGTGTTCCTGCTGGAACAGAATCTGTGTGGCGTTATGGATAGGGCACTGGAGGCAGAGCAGCAGGAGGAAGAGGAGGACTTCCTTTCCTCTCAGGGCTCACTTTATCCAGACACCATCATTGCTATGTCACAGAACACACAGGAGGAGAGAGGGGAGGAGGAAGATTCTTGCACTTTCGCAGGTTTCGAAGAGGAAGACATGCGTCAATCTGTAAGGGATGGCTTTCCAACCCCAGGACCCTTGGGAGTAGTACATGGCTGGGAGAAGGAATTTCCAGATGCTGTCATCCTGAGTGACCCCGAGGAGTCTGCTTCTCAAGCCTCAGCAAATTTGAGGCACATGGGCAATCTCATGCTTAAAAGCCTGCGAAAGAACCCAAGAATACGTGGCATAAAGGAGAATGAACATTACTGGTTGGCAACCCTCCTTGACCACCATTATAAGGGGAAGGTCTCAGAACTCATCCTGTCCCCACAGAGAGTGCAGAAGATAAAATCTCTTGAGGACACATTAAAGAGGATTTTACTGAACATTTTTCCCGACTCCAGTAGGTTACAGTGTCATGGAAAATGTTCTTTTGAGTCTTCTGTTGGTCAAGAGAGGAGCATTGGAGAACGTGTCCTCCTAAGTGAGGCATTTTGTAATTTTTTTTGTCCTCCCCACCCAGGCCTGTCAGCTTCCACATCCCATCGGCAGCGTCTGCATCACATGGTGGACGATTACCTCGGGGCCAAAACAGAGATGGAGAGCTTTCCTGCTGACAATCCACTGGCTTACTGGGTCATGAGAATAAACCACTGGCCAGAACTTGCCCAGTATTCTATTGAGTTGTTGGGCTGCCCTGCATCCAGTGTGTTTTCAGAATGGGCATTCAGTGCTGCAGGAGGTTTCGTGACTGATCATAGAATGCGTCTGTCCACAGACTCCGTGGACCGTTTGACTTTCATAAAAATTAATCAGTTATGGATTACCAGCTATGAAGCCCCTGATGCCGATGTCGCAGATTGAGTTTTGGGATGTAGAATCTCTGCAGGACTTTGAGGCTGGACCAGGCTGGCACCCTCTTACCCTCCTTGCCCTCTACAGTTGTCATTAGGTTACCAGAACCTAATATTTTTTGAGGCGCTGCCTCCATTCACCATACATCAATGTTTTTTTTATCTATTCCAACACACTAGTGCTGTAGCTCCCACTCCAAATCCCTCCTTCTTCGAGGCTGCCTAGCTTTGAGGGTGTTCAATAATTTCATCTGGAACAATGTTTTTCGTATAGGTTTATTGGGCAGTATTACCACCCAAAGACCATTTTTTCAGCACCTGTTTGACAGATGCATATCATTGCAATTTTTTTGGCCTTCATCAAGAGCACCTCTATAGGGTTACAGTGGGAAGGCGCCACCGACACCCAAAGACCAATTTTTCTGCACCTGTTTGACAGGTGCATATCATTGAAATTTTTTTTAAAGAAAGGCCAATTCTTGCCTTCACGAAGAGCACCTCTATAGGGTTATGGTGTGAAGGCACCACCGACACCCAAAGCCCAATTTTTATGCACCCTTTACTTCTAATTAAAGTCAAAGTGACACCAGAATTTATCCAAAAAATCCCTAAACTTTTTCCCAGTGCACTACATTGTGGCCTCATCATACACACTGGCTCCTCAGCTGTTGCTGAGCAAAATAAAGGCAGTTTGCAGGGAAAATTCCTTTTTTGTTTTGACTTTATAAATGCAGCTATTACTGCAGCAGATTCTAGACATGGTACAGATCTGCCACGTTACAGGCAGACTAAGGGGACCCCCAGGCACTATATTTGAAGGATTTTTTGATTTCTATGCTTTCACTTTAAAAATCAAAAAATCACTGCTCATTTAAAAATGACGTTTTTCAAAAACGTTTTTTTCATTGATACATGTCCCCTAGGGCAGGACCCGGAACCCTATAACCATTGTATGCACAATTGCTTGGATATAAGCCTTCAAAATGGGCACTTTTGATCTTTGAAGTTCGGGTCCCATTGACGTTAATGGAGTTTGTTATTCGGGTCTGAACTTTCGCGGTGTTCGGATGTTCTGGTGCAAACCGAACAGGGGTCTATTCGGCCCATCCCTAGTTATTATCACTGAGTGAGAGGAGAAAATATCAGTTAAAAAGAAATCTAACCAAAAAAACTGATAACATTTCAGAATACGATTGTCATATTTTCTTACCATCGCTACCCTAGGTTCATGCAAACTGCAGATAGTGAGACATCACTTTAATTTCTTTCATCTGTGTTTCCCCAGTTCACGCCTTTCAGGCTGCAGCAAGCTGTCACTAAGTGAAAATGCTTGACAGTTCAGGATAAGGGTCATTACATAGGTGTCTTATGTAGTGTTTTATAATATATAACTGTAAGCAAATTTTTAAAGACTTAACAATTTTGAAAAGCCACATTTTTTATTCTTTAGTTTTTGAACGAGTTGGGTTGAATTAGGACCTCCTGGCAGGCTGTTGTTTGTGGGGATTCAACCTTTTTTCTGGTCATGGTAAGGATCATCTTCAATACAGAAAGTTATAAGAAATGAAGAACTCTTCCAATGGGGACAGCTGTTCTGGTGAAAGCTGTCTGGGAGGGGACCTTCCCTCACTTTGGAGAGATTTCCTTTCAATTCCTACAGCTTTGGAAATGACAGTAAAGGGAAAATTCAGAACAGGTAGTAAAAAATAAACTGACAGTGATTTTAACAATTTGCTATTATATCTAAAACTAAAAATACATTTTTTGTAATAAAAAACAAGGAGTGTTACAGTGTAACGCTATGGCCCAGTCACACTGGTGTCTTTGGAGAGCCATGTACTATTCCCCTTCAAAAGCTGAACAAACCTGAAGAAAGTTTATTTATAAAAATACAGTTATAAAAAATGATGTACCATGGCCAACAAGAAATATAGGTTCTAGTAATGTGGTGATGTTAGCTCTGAGCTCATTAAAAATTATTGAATCAGTATGGCATAACCATAGTGATTGGAGTTGGGCTGAACACCCCCCCGGCGGTTTGGTTCGCACCAGAAATCTCAAACATCGCAAAAGTTAAGACACAAACGACATTGAAGTCTATGGGACCTGAATTAGAAAAATCAAAAGTCCTCATGAAGACTTATATGCAAGTTATTGGCCATAAAAAGAGTATAGGGGCATGGGTACTGCCCCAGGGGACATGTATCAATGCAAAAAAGTTTAAAAAAAAGATTAATTTTACAGGAGCAGTGATTTTTATGATGCTTAAAGTGAAAAAATAAAAATAAAATATTCCTTTAAATATAGTGCTTGAGGGGTCCCCTTGGTCTGCCTGTAAAGTGGCACATCTGTACCATGTTTAAAACCTGCTGCAGCTAAACTGACATTCATAAAGAAAAAAAAAAAGACATTTAAATTGCTGCGATATAATACCATTGTCAGCAATACAAAAATGTTTTAAAAAATGGCATGGGGGTTCCCCAAATCCATACCAGGCCCTTTTGTGTCTGGTATGGATTTTAAGGGGAACCCCATGCCAATTTGTTTTTAAAAAATGGTGTGGGATCTCCCCCAGTACCCATAGCAAAACCCTTATCCGAGCATGCAGCCCAGCAGGTCGGGAAAGGAGGAAAAGGGGGGGAGAGCGAGTGCCCCCCTTCTGCACCATACCAAGCCACATGCCCTCAACATGGGGGGGTGGGCCACTGCCTCCCACTCCAAAGCACCTTGTCTCCTTGTTGATGGGGGCAAGCGCCTCTTCCCGACAACCCTAGGCTGTGGTTGTGGGGTCTGCGGGTGGGGGGCTTATCGGAATTTGAAAGCCCACTTTAACAAGGGGGCTGCCAGATCCCGGCCCCCTCCATATGTGAATGAATATAGGGTACATTGTATACCTACCCACTTACAAAAAAAGTGTAAAAAATAAATAAAGACAGGAGACAGTTTTTGACAATATCTTTATTTAAAAAAATATAAATACAATATCCCCCAATGTAGATTCATTGCCACACTGCCAGACCCAGGAGAAAAAAACACTCCACTCACAACAAAGGCTAACCACCGAATGCTTGCTCCACCATTTCAAAGTTCTTAAATAGGTAAGGGGTGGGGCCACCCGGTGATGTCACCAGGTGGCACCGCCGCCTTGTGATGTCACCTCCCAGGGCATGCTTACCTATTTAAGAATTCTCAAACAGCAGAGCAGGCATTTGGGGTTAGCCTTCGTCGAGGGCGGCGTGTTTTTTTTTTTGTCGAGTACAGCAAAGTTCTGGGCTTCACTACTGACAATGGATCTACAAGGGGTTTTTTTTTCAAAAACTGTCTCCTGTCTATTTATTTTTGACACTTTTTTGGTGAATGTGTAGGGGTATAATATACTTCACATGGGGGGCGGGATCTGGACACCCCTTGTTAAAGGGGGCTTCCAGATTCTGATAAGCCCTCTGCCCACAGACACCCACAACCCCCAGCCCAGGGTTGTAGGGAAGAAGCCATTATCCCCATCAACATGGGGACAAGGTGCTTTGAGGAAGGGGAGCACTTGATCATCCCCCACTTTCCTGTTCTGCCAGGCTGCATGCTCAGATGAGGGACTGGTATGGATTTTGGGGGGACCCCCACAATGTTTTTTTTTAATTTTTGGCATGGGGTTCCCCTTAAAATCCATTCCAGACCCGAAGGGCCCCACGCTGCCCCCCCCCACACACTTTTCTCTATCTCCGGTGTTCTGTCAAATTAGCCAACTCATCAGAAATAGAGTTGAGCAAACCCGTACTGTAAAATTTGGGTTTGTACCGGACTTTAGGGTGTCTGTGTCCCGAACCCAGACATTTGAGAAAGAGTCCGGGTCTGGGGTTCGGGTATTTTTTAGCGCCTTTTGAATAGCTGCAGGGCAGCCAATGAACAAGCGTTTCACTCGTTTGCCCTTAGAAGCCATCACAGCCATGCCTGCTAATTGCATGGCTGCGATTGGCTAGTGCATCATGTGACCCAGCCTCGATATAGCCTCGGCCACACTGGCCAAATGTAGTGGCGGGTGGGCTTGAGGCGGATAGCAGTTTGGCGCATGTCCTTCCGCCACCAAGGATTGCAGGGCATTTCCCTTTTCCTCCTGTTGCCTCCTCCTCCTACTGCACTTCCTCCTCCTCTACCACCTCCTCATCCGGTCAGCATAACACCTTCATCACCAACTTCAGCACATCCGGGGGAAGCGACAGCAGGCTGTTTTAAAACTGATATGTTTGGAGGATAAACCCCACACTGCGCAGGAGCTGTGGACGGGCATTGAACAACAAACCGATGAGTGGTTGTTGCCACTGAGCCTCAAGCCCCGCCTGGTGGTGTGTGATAATGGGCGAAATCTCGTAGCACATCCCTTGCCTGGTGCATGTGCTGAATTTGGTGGTGCAGAAATTTCTAAAAAACTACCCGGATATGTCAGAGCTGCTGCAGAAAGTGCGGGCAATCTGTGTGCGCTTTCGGCGTTCTCACCCTGCTGCTGCTCGCCTGTCTGCGCTGCAGCGGATCTTCGGCCTTCCCGCTCACTGCCTCCTATGCGACGTGCCCACAAGGTGGAACTCCACCTTGCACATGCTGGAGAGACTGTGCGAGCAGCAGCAGGCAATAGTGGAGTTTCACCTGCACCACGCACGGGTCAGTTGCTCTGCGGAACAGCACCATTTCACCACCAACGAGTGGGACCTGTGTACCATATTGCGGTGTTTCGAGTACTCCACCAACATGGCCAGTGCCGATTACGCTGTTCTCAGCGTTACTATCCCACTTCTATGTCTCCTTGAAAAAACACTTCATAGTAGACACAGGAGGCATAGGGGGGTCGGTGCGAGGTCACTACGGGTGCTCGACACAACCCACGGTGGGCCGACACTTGTGCCAAGGAGGAGGAGTAGTAGTAGGAGCACGAGGAGTAGGAGGTCTTGACAGGGGACCGGATTTTTAAAAACTGGACCGGATACGACCACATCCTTGGGTGGGAGGCTCCGTGAACACTTACTGACCGGACTATTGGCACCTTTACTTGGGAGAAGGAGGAGGAGGACACTGTGTAGGAGAAGGTAGTAGCAGGTTTCACAAAAAAGTTCCTCTGTATCTTCACCCTATCATTGCGACTCTTGTCGCATTAGCCGTGACCGGTA
>BLSH010384346.1:419273-431937 GCA_018402905.1 Glandirana rugosa | reverse complement strand
CCAGTGACCTAGCACACCAAAGGCAGCTCAAAGGCGTTCCCTAGCGTGGCAGTTCTTCAGACAATGTGCTGACGACAAGACACGAGTGGTTTGCAAGCTGTGCAATGAAAGCCTAAAGTGAGGCATAAATCTTCTAAACCTGAGCACAACCTGCATGACCAGGCATCTAAATTCAAAGCACAAGCTGCAGTGGAATAAATACCTCAAAATCCAAGAAAGGGCTTCCTCTTCTGCTGCTGCCTCTGCCTCTTCCTCCACCTCTACAGTGCCAGTGTCAACTGCCACCCAGCAAACAGACGATGTGACAGCAACGCCACCATGTCCGCCACCGTCCCCAAGCATTTCCATACGGTCCCATGGAAGCTTACAGCCTTCCATCTCCCAAACACTGGAGAGAAAGAGGAAGAACCCCCCCCCCCCGCACCCACCCGCGATCCCTGGTCCTGAATGCCAGCATTTCAAAATTCCTGGCCTTTGAAATGCTGTCATTCCGTCCGGTGGACACGGACAGTTTTAAAAACCTGATGGCGGTGGCTGTCCCACAGTACATGGTTCCCAGCCGCCACTACTTTTCCAGGCGAGCCATCCCTTCCTTGCACAAACAAGTCGGGGACGAGATCAAGTGTGCACTGTGCAACGCCATCTGTGGCAAGGTCCACATAACCACTGATACGTGGACCAGGGATGCTATATCTTGCTAACTGCACACTGGGCAAATGTAGTGGTGGGTGGGCCTGAGGCGGCTAGCCGTTTGGTGCATGTCCTTCCCCCACCAATGATTGCAGGGCATTTCTCTTTGTCTCCTGTTGCCTCCTCCTCCTACTGTGCTTCCTCCTCCTCCTCTACCACCTCCTCATCCGCTCAGCGTAACACCTTCACCACAAACTTCAGCACATCCAGGGGGAAACGACAGCAGGCTGTTTTAAAACTGATATGTTTGGGGGATAAACCCCACACTGCGCAGCAGCTGTGGACGGGCATTGAACAACAGACCGATGAGTGGTTGTTTCCACTGAGCCTCAATCCCGGCCTGGTGGTGTGCGATAATGGCAAAATCTCATAGCAGCTCTGGGCCTAGCCAGTTTGCCGCACATCCCTTGCCTGGCGCATGTGCTGAATTTGGTGGTGCAGAAATTTCTAAAAAACTACCCGGATATGTCAGAGCTGCTGCAGAAAGTGCAGGCCGTCTGTGCGTGCTTTCAGCGTTCTCAACCTGCTGCTGCTCGCTTGTCTGCGCTGCAGCAGAACTTCGGCCTTCCCGCTCACCACCTCCTATGCGACGTGCCCACAAGGTGGAACTCCACCTTGCACATACTGTAGAGACAGTGTGAGCAGCAGCAGGCAATAGTGGAGTTTCAGCTGCAGCACGCACGGTCAGTCGCTCTTCGGAGACCTGTGTACCATATTGCGGTGTTTCGGGTACTCCACCAACATGGCCAGTGCCAATGATGCTGTTCTCAGCGTTACTATCCCACTTCTATGTCTCCTTGAAAAAACACTTGGGGCGATGATAGAAGAGGATGTGGCACAGGAGGAAGAGGAGGAGGAAGAGGGGTCATTTCCACGGTTATCAGGCCAGTCATTCACAAGTGGCTCAGAGGGTGGGTTTCTGCACCAGCATAGGCCAGGTAAAACATTTTCAAGCCAGGGCACAGTTCTGGAGGATGATGAGGACAAGGAAGATGAAGAGGAGGAGGAGAAGGAGGAAGAGGAACTGTGTTCACAGCAGGGTGGCACCCAACACAACTCGTGTGCATCACTGGAGCGTGGCTGGGGGGATACGGAGGACACAGATGATACACCTCCCACAGAGGACAGCTTGTCTTTGCCTCTGGGCAGCCTGGCACACATGAGCGACTACATGCTGCAGTGCCTGCTCAATGACAGCCGAGTTGCCCACATTGTAACTTGTGCTGATTACTTGGTGGCCACCCTGCTGGATTCCCCTTACAAGGACAATGTGCCGTCCTTAATTCCCTCATTGGAGAGTGATCTGAAGATGCGCGACTTTGAGTGCATGCTGGTAGACGCGCTGCTGAGGGCATTCCCAAATGACACAGGGGGCTCAGTGGAAGCACAAGGCGAAGGCAGCGGAGGAGGAAGAGGTCACCAACGCAGCTGTGGCACTGCCAGCACCTCAGAAGGCAGGGTTAGCATGGCCAAAATGTGGAAAAGCTTTGTCAGCAGCACGCCACAACAGCACCACCAGCTGATAGACAACGTCTTAGCAGGAGGCAGCATTTCAGCAACATGGTGGAACAGTATGTGTGCACATGCCTACACGTACTGACTAGTGTTGAGCGAACCCGGACTGTAACGTTCGGGTCCGTACAGAACTTTAGGGTGTCCGGGACCTGGACCTGAACACAGACGTTTCAAAAAACGTTCGGGTTCTGGATTCTGGTAGTTGATCACGCATGTTGAATAGCTGCAGGGCAGCCAATCAACAAGAGTTTCACTGGTTTGCCCTTAGAAACCATCAAGCCATGCCTACTAATGGCATGGCTGTGATTAGCCAGTGCATCATGTGACCCAGCCTCTATATGAGGCTGGAGTCACAGTGCTGCATGTCATATGCTCTTGGGTTAGTGTAGGGAGAGGATGCTGCCGGCGTTTTTGTGAGGGACAGATTGCAGACATTTTAACATCTGATCCTGCATCCTGAGATTACTACTACTGTTGCTCTGAGGGACAGATTGCAGAAATTTGAGATTATACATACTGTTGCTTTGAGTGACAGATTGCAGATCAAACTCTGCATAACACAACGATCGCTACGATTGTACACAACGATCAGATTGTGGGATCGTACACAATGATCAGATTGTGGGAGTAATTTGAGATTTCACATAATGCTGCTTTAAGCGATCTGACTGCACTAGATAGAGGCTTCTGCTTAGAGGGACAGATTATTGTTCAAAAATCATCTCCTTGTTCTAAAGGGAGAGATTCTAGCTACAGCTGTGAGTGACACATTATTGTTCAAAAATAATCTCCTAGTTTATTTGATTTTAATTTATTTTCCCTATCCCCATTTTTTTGTAGGTCACTTGCCCCACTCTTACCCCCATTTTACTTCCTTTTGCAGCCCTCTAGCACTTGCCAGGACTTTGTTACAGCCATTTTTATGCCTAAAAGTTTGGGTCCCCATTGACTTCAATGGGGTTCAGGGTTCGGGATAACATTCGGGCAACGTTCGGTGCCGAACCCGGACTTTTTCCCAAAGTTCGTTCGGACCCATAGAACCCGAACGTCCAGGTGTTCGCTCAATTCTAGTACTGACTGATGGGTCTGCCCCATTCAACTTCTGGGTCTCCAAATTGGGCACATGGCCTGAGCTTGCCCTTTATGCCTTGGAGGTGCTGGCCTGCCCTGCAGTCAGTGTATTGTCTGAACGTGTGTTTAGCACGGCAGGGGACGTTATCACAGACAAGCGCAGCTGCCTGTGCACAGCCAACATGGACGAGCTAACGTTTATTAAAATGAACCAGGCATGGATCCCACAAGACTTGTCTGTACCTTTTGCAGAATAGACATTTAGACCGGCCTCACACAGCCATTGGTGTACTTGTTTTTTTTTAATAGGTCACAATATTTTGGGGGCTACCCCAATTAGAAAAAAAACAAACAAAAAACAGTGTTGCCTACCTCCTCCTCCTCCTCTTCCTCCTCCTCCACCGCCACTTCCACCTACACTGCCACAGTCACGGCCTAGTCCACCTCTAGGCTCCTACACCACATCCACCTCCTCCTCCCATTTTTATTTTTTTATGTGATTTTTAGTTATTTCCCTATCCCCATGTGTTTGCAGGGCACTTGTCCTACTCTCACCCCCATTTTGCTTCCCTTTGCAGCCGTCTAGCCCTTTCCAGGACTTTTTTACAGCCACGTTTGTGCCCAAAAGTTCGGGTCACCATTGACTTCAATTCGGTACCAAACCCAAACTTTTCCGCAAAGTTCGGCCGAACCAGACGAACCCAAACATCCAGGTGTTCGCTCAACTCTACTATTTATGTCAATAGAATAAGATGGGGCAATTTACTGTTCATTGAGTAAGATTCGACCACCAAAAGGTGCATTTCTAATGCACTTTTGCTGACCAGGATCTCCCATGTGTTTGCCTGATCTAATCATATTTGGCACTAATTGATGTTCTGGATTTACAAGTCTTATGTCTGGTACACACAATAAGAATTTTGAACGAATGATCGTCCGTATGTTAGTCTCATATTGAAAATGAAGAGTTTATTAAATTTATGAAAATTCTCGTACAACAATAAAAATTTGAAAGTGATGTAGTTTATTGTAGTGTATTTGTATTGTATTTTTCAACAACAACTGTACTGATTGAATGAAAATCGTATGATCTGGTATCATAAAAGAAAAATGTTTGTGCTTGTCCTGTCAGACAATTTTGCATGAATTGTCACAATTGCTCTCAAAAGCTGTGCAATGTTGAGCAGATTATCATGCAATCGCGTCAAAAGCGGTATTTTTTGTATGCTTTTCTAATTATGTTCCCAGCATACATTGGCCAATCACAACGCGATCTGCTGTGAGAGCCATGATTGGCCAAAGACAGGGTGCCTTTGGCTAATCATGGCTCAGGGGGCTAAGTCCATGCCCCACACTATATAAGGCTGCTTACACGGCGGCCATATATAGTGTATGTAATAATGGCGATAGAGAGAAGTTGAGCTAGATTATGCAGATTAGTTAGTGTCGTGCAGGCAGTGTGTTAATATATATGAAATAGGTAATCAATCAGTGCAAACTCTAACAGCCTCTAACAAAAGCAGCTGAACAACAAGGTAAAAAATACAAAACCTTTTTAGTACAATCTATAGTCAGGATGCAACTCTGTTAATAATACATATAACATGAATGAAAACTGTTAAAAAAGTCCATATATTTTGTAGAGGATGAACACCACCAGTGCCACTATGGAGAACCGATAAGCATGCAGTAATTCAATGCAGACCTCCACCATTGACCACACTAGCCGCACGCCTCATTCAATGGATTCTCATTACAAGAATCAATACAAGCATTGTGCCCCTTCCTGGGGAGATCACCGTCTACTGGTCACTCTGACCACTTGTATCTTTCTGCTCATCAATAACATTTCATTGACTGAAGCATTCATCTAGCTTGACCTGAGACACGTGAGGTGTGCAGACAGTCACATCTTCACCAGCCTTGTGTGATCACTAGATAACACCTATAGGTACTGTAAACATCTCCTAAATGTGCACCAGCGCATGCGCTCTGAAGGAACAGGCACCTGGCATGCGCGGGAGTCATGTCACCGCGGCTCTGCCCACTCACACAGTTGGAGTCCACAAACCATGCAAAAGGGGCCAGCCTGAAGTCATCTAGTAGGCTTGAATGTGGTGAGTGGCTAGTGTGGTCAATGGTGGAGGTATGCACTGAATTACTGCTTGCTTATCACTTCTCCATAGTGGCACTGGTAGTGTTCATCCTCTACAAAGTGTATGGACTTTGTTTTTTAACAGTTTTCATTCATGTCATATGTATTAATATTAACAGCGCTGCATCCTGACTATTGGTATTAATATATATATACAGTCTAGTGTGTGTATATATATATATATATATATATATACTCTGCACTCAGTGTAGACTATATAGAGAGTGCATCTGGTGGTGTACAGTATATAATACAGTTCTGGCAGTGTATTAATATAAACAAAAAGAGGAACAACAAAGAGGATGGTCTGGTGTCACCAGTGACACACCTCCATCCCTATATACAGCAAATATGTTATGTTATGTTAATAGCATGCATGTGGATATATATGCGTTGATAAATGTGGCTCGGGGTGGCAACAGACCTGGTTGGGCTATGGGAGTCTTCCACCAGGTTTAATTGGAACAAAAAAGAGGAAGGTCTGGTGTCACCAGTGACACACCTCCATCCCTATATACAACAAATACAGAGAAAATCGCCCTTGGACTATATATGAGGTGAGCAACATTTGACACTAGTAACAAAGTAACAGGAGTATGCACAGTTTGAGCATTTATTGAAAAAATGATCTTACATACATGGATAGCATAACAATTGAGCCAATAAAATACATCATAGTACAAATTTGCAATGATACATATAAAAAGCATACAGTATGCACAGGCATCTAGTGAACCAGACACATTTCGCGAGACATAGCTTGCTTCATATATATATAGATATATATATATATATATATCTATATATATATATATAGGATCTCACAAAAGTGAGTACACCCCCTCACATTTTTGTAAATATTTTATTATATCTTTTCATGTGACAACACTGAAGAAATGACACTTTGCTACAATCTAAAGTAGTGAGTGTACAACTTGTATAACAGTGTAAATTTGCTGTCCCCTCAAAATAACTCAACACACAGCCATTAATGTCTAAACCGCTGGCAACAAAAATGAGTACACCCCTAAGTAAAAATTTCCAAACTGGGCCCATTTAGCCATTTTCCCTCCCTGGTGTCATGTGACTCTTTAGTTTTACAAGGTCTCAGGTGTGAATATGTAGCAGGTGTGTTAAATTTGGTGTTATCACTTTCACTCTCTCATACTAGTCACTGTAAATTCAACATGGCCCCTCATGGCAAAGAACTCACAGAGGATCTGAAAAAAAATTGTTGCTCTACATAAAGATGGCCTAGATTGCAGAGACGCTGAAACTGAGCTGCAGAACAGTGGCTAAGACCATACAGCAGTTTAACAGGACAGGTTCCTCTCAGAACAGGCCTCACCATAATCGACCAAAGAAGCTGAGTGCATGTGCTCAGCGATATATATAGAGGTTGTCTTTGGGAAATAGATGTATGAGTGCTGCCAGCATTGCTGCAGAGGTTGAAGGGGGTGGGAGGTCAGCCTGTCAGTGCTCAGATTATACGCCACACTGAATCAAATTGGTCTGCATGGCTGTCAACCCAGAAGGAAGCATCTTCTAAAGATAATGCACAAGAAAGCCAGCAAACAGTTTGCTGAAGACAAGCAGACTAAGGACATGGATTACTGGAACTATGCCCTGTGGTCTGATGAGACCAAGATAAGTGTATTTGGTTCAGATGGTGTCAAGCGTGTGTGGCGGCAACCAGGTGAAGAGTACAAAGACATGTGTGTCTTGCCTACAGTCAAGCATGGTGGTGGGAGTGTCATGGTCTGGTGCTTCATGAGTGTTGCCAGCACTGGGAAGCCACAGTTCATTGAGGGAACCATGAATGCCAACATATACTGTGAAGCAGAGCATGATCCCCTCCCTTTGGAGACTGGGCCACAGGGCAGTATTCCAACATGATAACAACCCCAAACACACCTCTAAGACGACCACAGCCTTGCTAAAGAAGCTGAGGGTAAAGGTGATTGACTGGCTAAGCATGTCTCCAGGCCTAAACCCTATTGAGCATTTGTAGAGCATACTCAAATGGAAGGTGGAGGAGCACAAGGTCTCTAACATCCACCAGCTCTGTGACATCATAATGGTGGAGTGGAAGAGGACTCCAGTGGCAACCAGTGAAGCTCTGGTGAACTCCATGCCCAAGAGGGTTAAGGCAGTGCTGGAAAATAATGGTGGCCACACAAAATATTGAGACTTTGGGCCCAATTGGGACATTTTCACTTAGGGGTGTACTCACTTTTGTTACCAGCGGTTTAGACATTAATGGCTGTGTGTTGAGTTATTTTGAGGGGACAGCAAATTTACACTGTTGTACAAGCTGTACACTCACTACTTTACAATATAGCAAAGTGTAATTTCTTCAGTGCTGTCACATTAAAAAGATATAATAAAATATTTACAAAAATGTGAGGGGTGTACTCACTTTTGTGAGATACAGTATATACAGTGCATTCAGTGTACACTATATATACAGTGTATTCATCAGTGTACAGTATATAATACACATCAGGTGGTGTACAATATATAGTACAGTACATTTGGTGTAAAGTATATAATACAGTGCAGTCCATGTACAGTATATAATACAGTGTAGCGCGGAGTTAAAATATAAATCCCCATCATGTCCAGAAGGCCACCAAGGAGAGGCAGATGCTCACAGGCCACTAAAAGAGGGCAAGCAGCCTCTGTGTCTACATTGAAGAAGAGTAACTGTGAGGGGTTAGAGTGTTCAGGCACCACCAACACCCAAGGCCCAATTTTTCTGCCCCTGTTTGACTGGGGCATGAAACTACAATTTTTGAAATAATTTCTAACAGGGCCCATTCCTGCACCCATGAAGAGTAACTGTGAGGGGTTACAGTGTTCAGACACCACCAACACCCAAGGCCTGATTTTTCTGCACCTGTTTGACTGGGGCATGTAATTACAATTTTATAAAGTGTAGTCCCTGTAGTACTGTATATATAATAAAGTTCAGAGAATATATTGCAGTCCGCATAGTATATACAGTATTTCCCAAAAGTGAGTACAACCCACACATTTTTGTAAATGTTTTATTATATCTGTTACAACACTATAGAAATTACACTTTGCTACAATGTAAAGTAGTGAGTGTACAGCTTGTATAACATTGTAAATTTGCTGTCCCATCAAAATAACTCAACACAGAGCCATTCATGTCTAAATTGCTGGCAAAAAAGTGAGTACACCCCTAAGTGAAAATGCCCAATTTGGGCCCAAAGTGTCAATATTTTGTGTGGCCACCATTATTTTCCAGCACTACCTTAACCCTCTTGGGCATGGAGTTTGCCAGAGCTTCACAGGTTGCCACTAGAGTTCTCTTCCTCTCCTCCACTTTCCATTTGAGGATGCCCCACAGATGCTCAATTGGGTTTTGGTCTGCAGACATGCTTGGCCAGTCCATCACCTTTACCCTCAGCTTCTTTAGCAAGGCAGTAATCATCTTGGAGGTGTGTTTTGGGATCGTTTCCATGTTGGAATACTGCCCTGCAGCCTAGTGTCTGAAGGGAGGGGATCATGCTCTGCTTCAGTATGTCAAAGGCAAAAGAAAATATGTGAATGATCAGCGCTAAAAATTAAAAAAATGTGAGCAGCAAAGCAAAAAAAAGGAAAACACAGTCTCAATAGTCCAAAGTGCATTACATAGATGCAGCTCTCATATATAGTGACCAAAATTGTGTGTAAAAAATGCGCCAACAAATATGGGACTTAAAACAATCCAAAATGATAAATGATAACATAATGTGAATCCAGTGAACAGTTCATATCAAACCATCCTGGTAATGCCTATAGGGTCTATCACAGGGGTTCCTCCACATAGATATCAGAACAAACTCACCAGATCCCCAGGCTGCTTCACTTAAAAGAACAGCGGAAGTGTTTTACACATCAAACGTAGTGATGGGTCATCAGAAGCCTCCCCTCTCGGTGGATTTTCTGATATGGATCCAGACAAGATTGAAACAGTAATAGTGCAACATGACTAAATCCACAGATGATACCTGCAAGAAAGGACCTCCACTGGTGTATAGTACAAGAGCATCACCAACAGTGTATAGTTTTTACCATCACCGCATATGCGAAGCATTTACCAGATGTTACATGTAAATGCACATAAATTCCAGCCGAATCTCCTCAGAGGATCAATCTCCCAAAGTTGTGGACTCATGATTCAGTATCCTCATATGAACACACATGGAAAACATATCCACCAGTGTATCATCGCCAAATTCCCCATAGATAAAAATTAGATCCACATAGCTTAACATGTTTTTTAATTCCCAATAAAAACTTTACAAAGACAAAAGCATAAAAACAAATGGTGTCCACTGATCAGGCGCACTAAACAATCAATGAAACATACACTGACGTGTTTCAAGCTAACGCCCATTATCAAAGGGTTCCCTTGCCTATATAAGAGCTGTCAAACTGAAGAAGGATGCATTTTTCTTCTTTTTTTTTTCGGTCCATCTGCACTGTGATTAACGATGGATGTACATCGTGGGACACTTTTTAATAAAAAAAAAAATTAATAACGGAATTGTCCAAAACTGTCTCCTGTGGTTTAAATTAATATTTCATTTTTATTGTTTCACTTTAAGCATTATTATCACTACTCCTCAAAAACGATCATTTTAAAAACTTTTTTTTGCATTGATACATGTCCCATAGGGCAGGACCCAGGTCCCCATACATGGGAGGGGCTGGCAGCCTTGGGCCTGGGGGACAAGTCCAGTCAAGTGGCCCATTGAACCACCGAATCAGTTCACGATCCATGCCCACCTGGTTTTAGAACGGATATTTGATGTTATGAAGCAAGACAAATATGATACAATGTGGCAATTTAATTTTAATAGCAACAACTGAGGCTTAAAATGTTACTAAATCCAGTACATTAAAATAAGTGCTGAATGTTCAGGAGGAGGAGATTTCCACTACAGCCTGTGTCCAGAGGTTATGGGAGGTGGATCACCTACAAAATAAAGATGTGACATCCCACCCACTGTGTTCTTTTTTAGTTACTGGCCATGAAGGAGGGAGGGACAGGGCTGTCATTTAGGATCTGTATACATGCCCACATGTGTAATGTCAATATCATGTGACCTGAAAAGCTTGGCTCGAACAGGAAATATTCTCTCCAGCAACAGAAAACAAAACTGAGCATGTGCAGCGGTAATACCCTGTGTGTTATCTGGCCTTGCCAAGAGAGACCCTGTAGGATCAAAGAGCCTTTTTACACAATACAGAGGATGAATCCCTTAAGTTCCACAGTGAGTATAACAAGCATGCTATTCTGCACAAATAGACTGATTTTACTGCTGTTGGTTTAATAACACTTTAATAAAAATAAAATCTACAGTTTTAACAAATGAAAGCAATGTATGTACATTATACACTTAAAGAATATGTGATACATTTAGGGATATGGATAAACCTTCTCACTTAACTTTTTCAAAAAATACAGAAGCCAAAGAAATGTCTGTATAAAACTTTTAAACTAAATATTTGTTCAAACAGTTAGCAAAGACCTCATTAAGGAAGAGCTTTGACGAATAATTTCCAATACATCAGGAAACTGGACCAGTTCCAGAAGATCTCTCTCCACTGACATGAGCATTAGGGCATCAAGCAGTTCTTGCCCTATTGTGGCTTGAAGTCGGTTCTTGATGATTTTCAACTTGCTGAATGCTCTCTCACATGATACTTGCGTAAAAGAAAGGGTCAACAGGTACTCATAGGTGATCGAAAGATTTTCATGAGCTGCAGAATAAAGGTTGTATTTTAGCAACAACCTGTGACAGCAAAAAAAGCACTGCCTGCAAGAACCACACTTTGATACCTTTTGTACCCCAACTAGTTTGTTATTAGGGGAAATCCTGTCATCCTCCTCCTCATCACCATCATCATCATCATCATCAAGAATTATTTCCACTTTCTTTTTTTTTCTTTCTGGGCTGGAGAAGGGGAGTTGGGGTAAAAAGGGTTGGATAGGGCGACAAGTAATGTGTTTAAGACAGATTGGGGGAGACGACCTCGGGAAAGTGGTTAATAATAACAGAGATAACTTGATAGAATTTCTATGGGGTGAAAAAAGCAGAGCGTCGTAGGGGAGGAGATGGGAGATGGGTAATCTTTTGTATTTGCAGAGAAGTTGCTTCTCTCTTGTTTTCTTCTCCTTCTTGTCTCTTTTATTGGAGAATTGTTATCATAAGTATACATAAAAATACCACAATGATGAAAGACTCGGCTGGAGACAGTAAATGACTCTCAAACTGATTAGTCTCATGTTGGTGTGCTTCTGATGTGGTAAAAAAAAAAAAAAGAATTATTTCCACTTTCTGTGTCTCATCTTCAGAAAGACATCCTGTAAGACTAGGAAATAAGTTGGCAAAACTTATTAATTCAGCTTTGAGAGAACATTCATTTACTCTGGCCAACTTAGAAATTCTCTCTAGTGCCCCTCCATCTAGCACTTTGGGATCTGTCCTAATTTTCAGAAAAGTGCGAGGATCCAAGTAGTGGGAATCCATGACCAATTGCTTATTTTCGGAAAATCTCTCTGATAAGCTTTGTATTATTTGGTCTAGAATTGGTCTGAACACACTAGCTCGAAAATATTGCATTTCATCTTCAGGTCGTTCATCCCGTGAAGATTCTCCAGCCAAGCGTTTTTTTCGTGGCACCCTTCGAACTGGAAGCATAGGGCCTAATTCACTATATCGCGAATATGCGATCGCATAACGCTCATAAATAACGCCCATGAAAGCCAATTAGCATATCGCATAGGCGAACGCAGAATCGCGTAATTGCCGCGAATATGCCTTCTTATATGGGAATAGCTGATGTCAACTGGGCTTGAACCTGCAGAATCCATTCAATACTTGTATGAACATGATTGTCAACTGTAGTCGATAAGGGTATATTCTTCCGTATAAGCGCCGTTAATGCGCTAAGACGCAAGCGGATACGCTATACGATTAACCGAAAGTACCCGCAATAAATACTCGCAATACGCTAGCGTATAAGCGCTATATCACTTAATCCGGGATACGAAGGTCAAGCTTCCCACGGTGCTTTTTTTGCGAACCGACCTCTTAGAAGTGCCCTACTTGCTGGACTTCTACTTTACGTTATAAAAGCTCGATCACACAAGTCTGGTTAAGATCTGGTTTATTATGTTTCGAATAGTCTCTCTAAAAGGCTTTTATTCGTTAA
>BLSH010384346.1:340728-364246 GCA_018402905.1 Glandirana rugosa | reverse complement strand
TTTGAAATCTCTAATTTCTGCTATCTGTCCTCAGAGCAACAGCACAGACAGCAGTAGTAAAGTAATCTATCTCAGGATGCAGGATCAGGTCTTAAAATGTCTCAAATCTGTCCCTCACGCAGTCAGCTACCTTTCCCTACACTAACCCAAGGAGCATGTGACTGCAGCACTGTGACTCCAGCTTATAAAGAGGCTGGGTCACATGATGCACTGGCCAATCACAGCCATGCCATTAGTAGGCATGGCTGTGATGGCTTCTAAGGGCAAACCAGTGAAACACTTGTTGATTGGCTGCCCTGCAGCTTCTCAACACGTGGAGTAAAATAGCAGAACCCCGGACCGAACCCGAACGATTTTTGAAATGTCCGGGTCCGGGTCCGTGCCACGGACACCCGAAAGTTCGGTACGGACCCGAACGTTACAGTCCGGGTTCGCTCAACACTACAAGTGAATAATATTTGGTGTAGATATTAACGGGGAGGACACGAACAGTAACATATCATCAGCGAACAATGCGCATTTGTGTTCAGTTTGGCCACAGTGAATCCCATGTATGTCGGGGTTGGACCTGATTGCTAAAGCGAGGGTTTCAATCGCCATAGCGAAAAGGAGTGGGGAAAGAGGGCAACCCTGCCTCGTACCTCTTTCTATGGAAAACTGAGCTGAGTAAAATCCCTGGAATTTGACCTTCGCTCTAGGTGATGAGTATAAACTCGCTAGAATATTGAGGAAGTTTGGGCCGAAGCCCCATCTCTCAAGTATAGTGAAGAGGAAAGGCCAGGTGACTGTATCAAATGCTTTCTGTTAGTCAATTGAAAGCAAATAACCGTTTTGGGGAGGGCCCCCAGACCAGTTAGATCGCATTATAGATGTTAAGTCAATTGCTCTCCTTATCTGGTCTGGACCTTGCCTACCGGGCATGAATCCCACCTGGTCCTTGTGAATGTAGGTACAAATAAAAGTGCTTATTCTATTTGAGAGGATTTTAGTGAGAATTTTTAGATCATTGTTGATCAGGGAGATCGGCCTGTAATTGGCAACTTCACTAGGATCTTTACCCGGTTTAGGAATGACGGACAGGAAAGCCAAATTAGAATCAGAGTCTATAGGGTTGCCTTTTGTGAGAGAATTAAATAATCTAACTAGATAAGGTGAGAGAATTTTATGGAAGATTTTGTAGTAGCCTATCGAGAACCCGTCAGGGCCTGGAGCAGATCCATTGTGTGACTCTTTAATTACTGACGCAATTTCGTCTTCTGTGATCGGGGCTTCAAGAAGAGCCTTGTGGGAATCTTCCAGCTTTGGTATTGAGAGATCACTAAGAAAGCTGTCTAATTCATGGGCCGAGCCTATATGTTCTTTGGAGTATAGTTTAGTGTAAAAGGTATGGAAGGTTTGTAAAATCTTGGAAGGGTTTTGAGAGAGTTGGCCTGATAGGATTTTGATCCTGGGAATGATTCTAAGTTTGTATTTGGGGGATAGTCTAGAGGCCAGGTGGGGGCCTATTTTCCCCCCCGTGAGGTAATGGTGACCTGACTTCCAATCAAGGTATTTCTGGGATGATGCGGTCAAGGCCAAGTTTAGGGCTAATTTAGTTGAGTCGAGTTTGGCTAAGGAGGCAGCCGAGGGTTTACGTTTGTGTATCTTACTAGCAGATTTAAACTCGGATTCGAGGTTAAGGATCTCTGCTCTATGTTCCTTTTTAATTTGGTTGGACAGTTGAATGATTTTCCCCCTCAGGACCGCTTTGTGAGCGTTCCATAGCGAACTAATGGAGGTGTCACCCACATCATTCCGGAGGAAATATTCCCTGAGTTCCTTTTCTATCTGAGAGCATCGTATTGGGTCATTAAGCAGAGACTCATTCAGTCTCCAGGGGGGAGGGGATGTGGGACGGGGAGATCCCAAGAGACTGATCACCACCATGGAATGATCCGACCAGGGAATGTCAATGATAGTTGCCTTGTCTAAGAGTGGGATATCAGAAGAAGGAATAAAGATGTGATCTATTCTTGCCCGTGACTTGTGTGGTGCCGAATAGTGCGTGTAGTCTTTTCCGTTGGGGTTATATTCCCTCCATGCGTCAGTAAGGCCTAGGGAGTGAATAAGACGGGCTATACGGATGCTTCGGTTTGGAGGTCTCCTCAAGGAAGGGGCCCCATTGCTATTTTCAAAAAGAATTGAATCAAATGGAGTGTTGGAGTCACCCCCTATGACTATCCTGCCTTCCAAGTGGGGACTAAGTGTGCGTAGCATGGTGGAAAAAAAAGATGACTGATTTTGGTTTGGGGCATAATACGAGATAAAAGTGTATAGAATTCCATTGATATGGCCCTTTACCAGGATATATCTGCCCTCCTGATCTTTGAGGGTCTGTGTGTGGGAAAAGTGGACTCTCTTAGAGAAGAGGATAGCTACTCCTCTCTTTTTAGAATTTGCGTTGGATAGGTAGAAGGTGGGGTATTTGTGATGTAGGTAAGGGGGATTATAATTTATATCAAAGTGTGTCTCCTGAAGGAGGACAATGTCCAGACCTCGACTGGCATAGTAATGGAAGGCCTTATGTCTCTTGATTTGAGAGCTGAGCCCCTGCGTATTATGAGAGGCTATTTTAAGAATGGAATGGGAGGTGTTTAGAGCTGTCATGGTTGCAAGTAACGGGAGGGAGGATCAACTGTGAAAGTTCTTACCTGGGCCACTGTAGAGCCTGGGTGGTGCTTTTGACTCGTAGAGTGGGATAGCGGGATGTCCCCTGGGAGAGCGCGGCACTCCCGCCCGGACTCCTGGAAATAGATGAGAGAAAGAGGGGAGGCAGATAATGATAAAGAAGATGAGAAAGAGATAGATAGAAGAAGAGAGAAGGCAAAGAGAAAGGGTGGAGCCCCTGGGATGTAGGACATACCAGGGGGTCCACGGACAGGGTTGGACCTGCCTAACCCTGTCAGGACCCTCGTGAGAGGGTAACCAGTAATGAGGCAATCCGAAAAGGATTGCTATCCCGTCGAGAACAGAGACGAATGCTTCGCTCTGGTTCGCAACAAGAGGGGAGGCGAGCTAACCCGCTCCAGCCTACCGACTAAGAAAGCCTCCGGTGTGTGGCCCAAAGGGCTTACCGGTGGCCTTCCAGACATTGATAGAATTTTGCAACCAACGTACCAAAAAAAACAAAAAAAAAAAAAAAAAAACAACAAAATAAAGGGGATAAAGAAACCCCAGGCATCTAAAAATAAGGAAAAAATTTTTAACATATAAAATAGCCTAAAAAAATACAAAGATCAAAATTATTAGAGCCAGCAAAGTTCTGCACCATCATATACTTGTTTACTGAGGTGACAGCCTATCCGTTAGAAGGGGTGAATCTAGGGACAGTGAGCTGTAGACAAACTTGGTCCCTAGGGACCTAGGAACTCTAGGAAGTTCTTATTGAGATTGATGAGGTGTTGCAGATGACATCCCGAGGGATAATCAAGGATCTCCTAGAAATTTCCGTAGAAGGTCCTAAAATTAAACGGGGTCAAAGGATCAGAATATCCTAGGGGCTGAAGCCTCTAAAATCCAGTGGAGAGAAGACCTCATAGTGAGATGAGGGAGTGAAGTTCATCTGGGGGGAATTTGGTCTCGTTGCCTCTTGGCCTGTTGTTTGTTCCAGATTGGCGTGAGTGGGCTTCCTGGAGGGGGTCTTTTAGAAGATCCGGAGCGGTTGTGACCATCAGATGAGGGAAGTTCCTGGGTAATAAAGCCCAATTGGAGCAGGAGGCGCTCGCCTTCATGGAAGCTTGAAAAGCCAAAAGATTTATTTTGGTGCTGGAACGATAAGCGAAAAGGGAACGCCCATTTATATTTAATTTCTTTTTGCGAGAGAATTGCCAAGAGGGGTTTCAAGGACCTCCTTTTCTGGATGGTTGTGGGCGATAGATCAGAAAACAATTGAAAGGGATGGCCCTGAAAGATTAGCTTTTCTGAGTCTCGGGATTTCTTGAGGATTTCTTCTTTTATAGAGTAAAAGTGGGGCTTGACTATGATATCCCTGGGGAGACCATCCTGGCGGGGTGGAGTGAGGGCTCTGTGGGCCCTGTCCAGTTCTAATTTATGATCCGGGATCCCAGGAATCAGGTCTTTGATGAGGGCTCTGACCACTCCTGGGGAGTCCTTGAATGATTCGGGGATCCCCCTAATGCGGAAGTTGTATCTTCTGTGTCGGTTCTCCAAGTCCTCAATTTTAGTAAGAGCAGTGTCTAACTGATCCTGGAGGGATTGTATACATGCAGTGTTTTGGTTCGCCCGCGCCACTGTGGTGTCAATAGCTTGTTCTAGGGTGTCAATTCTGGATCCCAAGCTTTGAAGATCAGCTTTAATCGTGGCCAGCATGTCTGAGAACTTAGAAAGGAGAATTGCCATGTCAGAGGGGGCCCCCGGAGTGTGCAGTGGCGGTGAGAAGATTGTGGAGAGGGCTAGTGGGCTATTAGGCAGAGGGGTATGCAGTGGCGATTGCATCATTTCCTCCATGGATCTCCTTAATAAAGATTCTGTGGAAGCTGGGGAAATGTCCAGGGGATGTAGGTTACTCACAGGTGTAGCTGGAGGTCTGCATGATTCCTGTGTAGCGGGCTGGTGATCCGCAATAGATTCAGCTTCCTCCATGCCGTTCTGCTGGGCGGATGCGGCGGCCATCTTAGGTGGAGCTGAGGCCTGAAGGCCGAACTGAAGTTTGCGGAATACCTCCTTTTTAGGTCGATCCACCTGCATGGATCTGGGAGCCCCGGTGTGGCAGGAGCTTTGTGGGGATGGAGGACGTCGGTTGCGCTTGTCCTGGATGATCTATGTCGGCGGGCGGCTGGAGCGGTACGGAGCTCCCGGCTAACACGTCTTGTCGGGACTCCAGCGCATGCGCACTGTCTAGCAACCTTTAATGGCCACAAAATAACATGAATTAATGTATACGCCCCAAACACTTCTAGAAAGAAATTTTTTAAGACCATAGCGGCCAAAATGCATCCGTTTGCGGCAAACTCAAACATACTATGTGGAGACTTCAATGAAGTCATCAATCCCTCAATAGACTCTACCAGCAACTCTCGCAGACCCTCAACCTCACTATCCTCATTTCTGAAGCAATAAAACTTATATGACTCATGGAGATGCATCAGCAGTTGCGAGAAGGACTACAGCTTCTATTCTCCAGTCCACCAGGTGTATTCTAGAATCGATCTATTCCTCACTGACCAATACACACTTCAACGGGTCACCTCCGCTAAGATAGGTATTAGCACATGGTCCGACCATGCCCCTATCTATCTTCACCTAAACCTATCCCCACGACTATCCTGCCCACCACCATGGAGACTAAATGCCTCCATCCTTACATCTAAATACCCTCTAGAACATATCAAAGAAGAAATTATCCACTTCTTCCAAACTAACTTAGGATCTACATCTGATCCCATGATTCTATGGAACGCCCATAAAGCATATATCAGAGGCATAGTAATAAAATTAGCAGCCCACGAGAAAAGAAAACGAACTAATATTATTAACTATTAACACCCTTTTAACCCAGATTCAAAAGCTAGAACAAACCAATAAACGTAAAATAGACTCGGATACGCGTACTGAATTAAAATCCTTAAGAACCCAACTTAGTGACACACTCCGACACTCCTTTGACTACTACATTAAAAGACTTCGCCTGTCCTTTTATAGGAAATAAACCGGGAGCACTTTTAGCTAAACAATACAAACAGAAAATTAACAATGGAAAGATCTCTTACCTTAAAGATAATACAGGTCAAAAAATACACAACCCAGAGAAAATAGCAGAGCAATTCCGCAAATTCTACTCCTCCCTCTATAATCTGCAACAACCCCACTCACCCCCACCTCCTGACGTAGACATAATTAAAAACTTCCTGGACTCTATTAAACTTCCATCGCGTTCAACAGATCAGCTTAAAACGCTCTCCACTCCCATATCCTGTAATGAAATCGAAACAACTTTCCGCAATCTTCCTCTACACAAATCACAAGGGCCCTGACGGATATATTAATGAATACTACAAACAATACAAAGACCTCCTAACCCCCCACTTGACTAATGCCCTGAATAACATTATTGATACTGCCTCATGCCCAAAAGAATTCCTGGACTCACACATCGTCACAATACCCAAACCCGGAAAACCATCAGACACACCAGCGAACTTCCTCCCCATTTCCTTCTTGAACACTGATACCAAGATATACGCAAAAATCCTCACCAATAGAATTGCTAAAGTAGTTCCCCTCCTAATTCACCCAGACCAAGTTGGATTCGTCTCAGGACGCCAAACCTCAGATGGGACAAAAAGAATCATTAACCTAATACAATGGGCAGAACATCACCGCACTCCATCCTTATTAATATCCCTAGATGCTGAAAAAGCCTTTGATAGGGTAAGGTGGTCCTACATGACAGAGGTTCTCCAAAAATTTGGGTTTTCTGGATGAATATTAACAGCCATAAACACCCTATACTCGCATCCCTATGCCAAAGTATGGACCTCAGGCTTCCTCTCGGAACCATTTGAAATCCACAATGGCACAAGGCAAGGCTGCCCATTGTCCCCAATAATATTCTCCCTAGTGATAGAACCCCTTGCAGAACATATTAGGTCACACCCCCAAATTAAGGGAATCACGGTTGACGATAAGCAACATAAGATTGGCCTTTATGCCAACGATATAATTCTCTCCATAACAGACCCTTTGCAATCCCTACCCCAACTCAACAAACTGTTAGATCTTTTTGGGCTAATCTCATTATATAAACTTAATAACTCCAAATGTCAAATGCTGCCCATAAACCTCACTACCCACCTCAAAGCTCACATCTCAAGAATAGTACCTTTCTCATGGGCCCCTCTCACATCCATCCAATATCTAGGCATCCAACTGACTTCCCCTAGCCACAAAATCCTACACAACAACCTCTCTTCCCTTGTAACTAAATTGACACAGTTCACTACGAATATGCAAAATCTTACACCCTCCTGGGCTGGGTGAATAGCTTTGGTAAAAATGTTCTTGCTCCCACAGGTACTGTATGTATTTAGGACATTACCAATTCCATTTTTAACACCACACCTTAAGAAACTTCAATCTATTTTCAACAAATTCATCTGGTCTGGTAGGAAACCGAGAATAAAAGATCATGCCCTAACCAGACCAGCGACTCTCCTAGGCCTAGGAGCACCAAACATATCTCTATATTATAAAGCAACTGTCCTTTCACAGACCAAAGGAAGATGGATCCAATCACAAACTTGCCCTGGGTCACAAATAGAACAAGCGGCGTGCAAAGCGGACATCAGATCCGTCATCGGGGCAAATATCTTAAAACCCTACTCAGTATCATCCTTTCTGGACGTCACCAAAGCAACCATAAAGACCTGGATCTCCACAATTAACCCAACACGAGAAATCTCCATCGCATCTCTAAAGAAAATACCTCTAACATCACTGGAACTCATCATACCGGACCTAAATGTGTCCAACTGGATAAAAGCAGGTATTACTCACATTGCCAATTTATATTCAAAGTCGATCTTTAAATCATTTCAGGAGATACAACAAACATCTCTGTTACCTAAAGCATCCTTCTTCCAATACCTCCAAATACGCCATGCACTGCAACAAGTACTTGTTGGAAATTCCCCACATCTAGAACACCTATTGGACCTTCTGGATACCCCAAAGAACGTAAACATTGGACTCTCACATTTCTACAAAATCCTGATCCGACCCACCTCTGTTAACAAACCAGTGACCATCCTACAATGGGAACGCATCCTAAACTCCAACTACCCTATTGAACTTTGGCAGCAAGCAGCAGCCATTCTACCTAAATACTCACAATGCATAACCCACTGGGAATCTTCCCAAAAAATGTTACACAATTGGTATTATACACCCTACAGATTAGCTAAAATATATCAGGACCAGTCACCACTATGTTGGAGAAATTGCGGAACGATCGCCACACCCATTCATAAATGGTGGCAATGCTCAAAACTGCAAACCTTCTGGCAAAAAAATCTTTCAGCTCATCAATGAAATCACTGGACACAACCATATGCCGAACCCGAAAGCAGCTCTTCTAAACCTCGAATTGGACAAATGGCTAGACCCCTTTACTCCCATAATCTCACACATCTTTATAGCCGCCCGCCTCACTATTGCCAGAAGCTGGAAATCACCTAACCCTCCAGAATACAATAATGCTATATCAATTCTGAATGAAAATGCTTCTAATGAACACGCATATGCTAAGGCCCACTTGATGACTGACAAATTCAACCACCAATGGGACCCCTGACTTAAAAGTCCTCAATGCACCCTACGATCATAACCCCCCTAACCAGTAACAAAGTAAACTTTACTACAAATGGAATACAACCCACAACAACAGGTCGCATATCTCTTATCAACCATCTCCCAAGCGATACCGCAAGAACCACTGCTAGATGTAAAGGAACTGGATTACCACATGACCATCCGACATTATCCCATGATATGAAACATCACTTGAGATTTATTTCCACCTCACCACACGACACTTCCCCCCCCCCCCCGTCTCCCTCTCTTCTTCTCTTTCTGTTATTTCACCTCTATCTCTTATCTATGCTACTATAGCACGACCTTTAAGACACGCATACAAATGTTTATGTTACCATACACCATAGACTAAAAATTTGTCAAGACTACCAAAACGAGGTTACCAATTATACACTCCTAATCAGGACGTTTAGTCCCTCTCAGAGTATATAATGAGTTGAAACCGACCACTTACTCTGCTGCACAGCAAGCTCCCCTTTTGGGGTGTAGCAGACCAGGTGGACAATGAAAATAATTTGAAACTTCACTAATAAATATTGTTATAATTACAATTAATTAATGTTGGACACTACTTGGAGTTGATATATTAGTATGGTAATTGTACTTTGTTATAAAAGAAAATTGTGATGGAATTTAACTTGATTATTCCACATGTTAAATCTTACCTCATGATGTAATGTAAAATTTCTCAATAAAAAATGTATTGGTAAAAAAAAAAAAAAATAGGGATAGCTCTCAGATGGGAATACTATCTAGACCTGTATGAAGAGATATATATATGTAACACAAACAAAAAACAAAAATTTGAAGGCCTACTCTCGTGACATAGTCTCAGTCACTGGTAGCAAAAGGCCTGTATAACATAAACAAAGTAAACCGTGAATAACCGTCCCAATTAAGGAATAATTTACGGATGGGTTTTCATTCTGGAAGTGCTAAGTGTACAAACGTACGGGCAACATCAGGGCGGTCTTATGTCCTTAGACTTCTTGGTCTTGGAATTTTGCCACAAGGGAGATATTGGACTGGTGGGAAGTTGACACTTGGAGGATCCAGGTGCAGAGCTGGGAGGTGGAAATGATGGATCCTGAGAGATAATTTTCAGCTTGAGCAGTAAGTTCTCTCCTTCCTTGAAGGTGGCAAAAGTGTAGGACTTCTGTTTAAAGCCAAATTTCAGGCTGAAGGGGAAGAGCCATCTGTATTTTATTTCCTTCTGTGAGAGGGCGGATAGTAACGGCTCGAGGGACCTCCGTCTTTGGACAGTGGCCGGAGAAAGGTCCAAGAATATTTGGATGGGTTTTCCCTGGAAGGAAAGATGAGGCGTGGTACGGGCCCTCGTCATTACCTCCTCTTTGACTACATAAAAATGTGGCTTTACAATCAAATCCCTCGGGAGGCCGTCCGTGCGTAATGGTTGTAGGTCTCTGTGTGCCCGGTTAAGCTCCAGCCTGTGTGGTTGTATGTCTGGGATGAGCTCTTTAATGAGTGATCGTAAAACAGCCTTGGGTACATTTTTGATCAATTCAGGAATATCTCTGATTCTGAAGTTGTATCTCCTACTCCGGTTTTCGAGATCATCCAGTTTTAAGAGGGGGGATTTGAGTTGGTTTTGAAGACCCTGGATACAATCGGAGTTCTGGTTCATTCTGGCCACAGTGTGGTCAACTTTTTGTTCGATAACTTCCATCCTTGAGCCCAAACTCTGGAGATCATTTTTAATATCTGTTGTGATCTTGGAGGCGGTGTTTGATTAGATCAGCAAATTTTACAAAGAGGGCAGAGACCTGGTCCAAGTGAACCTGTTGGGGACCCATGGTGTAGGCAGACAGGTGGGAATGGGCTGGGCCCAGCATCAAAGGGAAACCATCTAGATCCTCTAGCGTGTGTCCAATAAGGAACTCAGTGGAAGCCAGGGATGCAGGGTCAATGTAAGGATCATTCCCATAGTGTCCGATGGTGGGACTTATCATTGAGGAATGGGGTTGAGGGAGCTGGGGTGAGTCTCAAATGGAGCACCATCTGCCATGTTGAAGCCTGCAGCCTGGTGCTCACTAATATAATGGAGCTCCCAGAGGGCTGAACCCTGTATCATAAGGGGGTTCTGGTGGTATGCCTTGTGTCCAGGAGGAAGGGCTCCTGGATTGATAGGTCTAAGTAGTGCCCAAGGCAGTCCAATGCAAAACACTGCCTCATGCTGCAGCTGTTGGCGCCATATTGGGACCTTATAAACCGGTACCTGAGCTCCCTCGGTGTGTCCTCCCTGCATCCAGAAATGAGGTGTTTAGGCAGTGGTCTGTGCTCTGGGAGGGCCGTGATAGCTTGGAAGCTGAGCAGAGTGGCCTCTGAGTTGGTTCGGGCAGACAGGGAGAAGCCGCGCTGCTGCTATGTTATGTCGGCGCTATTTTGGGAGATGTGGTCCGTGACATGAGGGGGGATCGGGACCTCTTCCATGTGCGGCCGGCATGAAGTGCGATGTTCAGGATGAGTAGGAGAATCTCCCCTCGCTCAGGCTGCTACCGGTGCCACTGTCACCGGCCTGCTGTGGTCACGGGAAGCCCTAGACGGTCGGAGTGGGACGGAGCTCCGGAGTCAAGTGGCCACGTCGGGAGACTCCACGCATGCCCCTTTTTGTACACTTCTTAAGGTTTGACTAGAGCTGTTCATAATACTTTGCAAGATGCCTAGACTGTACCTGGACCTTTTTTATTTTGTTGTTATTTTAGAATAGTGAGCTCTAATGTGCAATGTTTGTACTTGACATCAGCTTTCCATTGACTTTCTACTGTATTTCTCTGTAATGTCTTAAAACTTTAATAAAGTTTAAATATAAAAATAAAAATAAAAATAGGGTACCCAGATTATTTTTTATCTTAAATTACATACAGTGGCAATAGGCTGTTCAGGCACCAACTGTTGTTTACAAGGAGGTAAGAAGAAGGAGCTGGCGAGGAGAGGGTGAGGCTGTCCTCAGGCCTGTGTATATTCAGGTCTAAATCACCAATTATGTACACAATGGTACTCAGGGGACTGCTTAATTTTCTTCTTTTTAAGCTAGCTGTACACTACACCATTTTTTTCTTGTACAGATTAAATTGTTATTTGTGCTAATCATGTAGCTAGGTACTGAAGAACAAGCACCAGTGTAAATTGTAAAGTTCTGACAACTGGTAGCATTATAATGGTGACTGCAGTATGCTGGAAAGTTGGAAAGTCTGTGCCTGGAACACAAGGGTGATGAGGTCTACTTTTCAATAGAGATGGGCCGCAGACCCCCCGGTTCTTTCGCGAGAATTGCAAAAGTTCAGACACAACCACGAACCCAGTTGAAAACTATAAGACCCAAATTTGAAAAATCAAAACGCCCCCTTTTGAAGGCTTATATGCAAGTTATTGGCCATAAAAAGGGCATGGGGGCCTGGGTACTGCCCTGGGGGACATGTACCAATGCAAAAAAAAAACTTTAAGGCTGGGTTCACACCTATGCGAATTGGATGCGGCTTAAACCGCATCCAATTCGCAGGACACTTGAAAACACATTGTTTTCAATGTGTCCAGTTCACATATGTGCGGAGCATTCGCACTCCGCATTGCACAAAAACCGCACACGTTTTTTGTGCAATGTGGTGCGAATTCCCAGCCCGTTGAGTCCAATGGGAGCGCATCTAACACGGAGATGCACTCTGCACTGAACGGGGATATTTCCCCTGCTCGTGGCTCCTCCCCCATCTCTCCCCCCGCAGCTGCTGTGCTGTGGGAACGGACAGGAGCCGCCGAACGGCGGCTCCGTCCCTTCCGGGCAGCAGAGAGGCTGGAATTCGCACCGCAATGGTGTGAATCCAGCCTTAAAAAAGATTTTAGGAGCAGTGATATTAATGATGATGAAAGTGAAACAATAAAAATGAAAAATTCCTTTAAATATAGTGCCTGGGGATCCCCTTAGTCTGCCTGTAAAGTGGTGTGTCTGTACCATGTATAAAGCCTGCTGCAGCAAAACTAACATAATAAAGAAAACAAATTACATTTAAATTGCCGGCGTGGTGGGAGTCACTTTGGGTGGGGGATTTGTGGAACCCAGCTTACCTTAGAGAGTTCTGGAAACCCATGTTTCAGCTCCCCCAGGCTATCTTATGCGTCTATTAGGGACACAGGGTGACTGAGAACCCCTGTCAGGTCTGTACTAACCAGACTCCCAGTATAACCCCACCGGACTTCGCATTTCAATTTACCCATTATCCTCGGTTCTATATGTGTGGTTTATGTTGAAAGAATGAAGGGGTTCTTTCACTTGGGACAGTGGTATTTCTGAACAATATCTCTCAAGAAATATATGAAGATAAATAATCCCACCTTTCAGATGGCTGCAATATTATATGAGCTTGGTCTCATAGACTTTTGTAGACTTTTTACCAGATCGTTTGAGGTGGGGCGGGGGTTGTTATGTGTTTATTGTTAAGTGGCTGTATTCCATTGTTCTATTGTTTCTGTCTGCCTTGGGAGCAACATATCGTAGGATGTATATGTGCATGTGGATTAACTGCTAGAGGGGAGGGGGGATTTCTCCTGCAGGCCTTCCTAAAGGCTATCTGTGTGTCTCTTGTTACTGAATGTAGTTTACCCCACCCCGTGTCATTATGCAAAGAAGGGGGGATTGCCGAACAAGGGAAGCTTATACGGCGAACATACTCCTCTTGAGTATGGGGTCCGTCACAGCCAGCAATATAATAATGTTAAAAAGAACGGCGTGGGGGTCACCCCCAATCCATACCAGGCCCTTTGGGTCTGATATGGATTTTAAGGGGAACCCCATGCCAAAATTGTTCAAAGAAAATGGCATGGGCCCTCCAAAATCCACACCAAGGGGAGTGTCGGAGCCTACAGATATATATGTACCATCATCCCTATTAGGAAAAACAAAATGAGAACCCTCTGGGGTGGGATTTTTTGAGGCACAAGAATGATCGTATATGTAAAAAATATTGTTTTATTGTTACAATTATTAAAAATATCACATATTTTACATGGTTAAAAAGGTAGACAAAATAGTATCCATAATTCTTTGCATGATAGAAGATAATGGCACCTAATGCATTTCGGAAACAACCTTTATCAGAGGTGCCGGATATACAATCAGCATCAAATAATTTCTGTGAAAAAGAAACATACACAATTGAGGATATCAGTTATCATTGCCACAAGGAATATGCATAGGTGTCACGTACCTGGTGGTAGAGTCTGGCTTACGCGGGGGCAACCTCTCTTGCGGCCCTGGTTCGAGAACCCCTGATAGTGGGAACAGGGAGCTCAGGAGCACAGGGGGGCACGAGGGCTGGACAGTCCTTAGCTGGTAGATGGAAGTCCACTGGAGCTCGTGCAAACAGGAGAGTAGTGATTCAATCCGGGTCGGCAACTAGCGGGCGGTGCGGTACAGCGGGATCAGGCAAACGGATGGTCGGGTACAGGCAGGGTCGGCAACGTGCTGGCAGAAAAGGTACAAAGGGATTAGACAAGCGGATGGTCGTAGGCAAGCCGGGGTCAAATGCAGGCAGATAGCAACAAGTCCAAAGGGATAGCCGGGGTCACAGGAACAGGTAGTCACTCAGAAATAGCTTGCTGGGGGCACAGGTGCAGGAAACGCTGTAGAACGGACAGCACCGTGCACTAAGTCCTGCAGGTTTAAATAGGGCCGATTGGCGCCTGTTTCCGGCGGGTGCGCGCACGGGCGCGCGCGAACGCGCACGAACGCGCACCACCGCGGAAACCACTGGAACTGCTGTATCTTCCTGACATTGCCCCCCCCAAGGGGCAGCCTCCAGATGCCCAACTGGGCTCTCTTGGTCGGATTGCTTCTCCAAAAGGACTTGACCAGCTCCTGGGCATGTAAGTTGTTCTCCGGCTCCCACGAATTCTCCTCAGGACCATACCCCTTCCACTTCACGAGAAACTGTATGCCCCCTGCTCTTCTCCTGCAGTCAAGGATGGATTCCACCTCATACTCCTCCTCTCCGTCTATCATGACTGGTTCAGGTGGGGACGTCTTCCGTCCTGGAAACAGGTCTCTGGCTACTGGCTTGAGGAGGTGTACGTGGAATACCGGGTGAATTTTGAGCGTGGGAGGCAGATCAAGTTCGTAGGCCACTTTATTAATTTTCTTCTTCACCGGAAAAGGCCCTAAGAACTTCGGTCCCAGTTTCTTCGAGGGGCAGGACAATCTTAAATGGGTGGTTACCAACCAAACCCGATTGCCAGGTTGGAGATCAAGTTCTCCACGTCTCTTTCTATCAAAGATTTCTTTGTTTCATTCCTGGGTTTGGGTGAGGGTCTCCTGCAACATTTTGTTGTTGGCTTCCAGAAATTTTGTGATCTCCAAGGTGGCTGGGATTGTACTTTCTGGAATGAAGTCAGGTAGGAATGTAGGATGGTAGCCGAGATTCGCCCAAAACGGAGACTGCTTGGTAGCGGAATGCACGGAGTTGTTATAGGCGAACTCGGCTAGAGGTAACAAAGAGACTCAATCATCTTGGGAGTAGGACGAATAGCAGCGGAGATACTGTTCCAGGGTCTGGTTGGTCCTCTCCGTCTGACCGTTGGACTGCGGGTGGTACGCTGAAGAAAAGGCCAACTTGATCCCCAGAATAGAACACAAAGACCTCCAGACCCAGGAGGTGAATTGCACCCCTCTATCTGATACCACACTCTTTGGAATTCCGTGTAGGCGGACAACTTCCCGTATAAATACCTTGGCCGTCTCAGAGGCTGAGGGGGTACCTTTCATTGGGATAAAATGTGCCATCTTCGTGAGGCGGTCGACCACCACGAAGATAGTCGTGAAGCCAACAGACGGAGGCAATTCCACAATGAAATCCATAGAAATTTGCACCCATGGGCGCTCGGGAATAGGTAGCGGGTTTAGAAGACCCCAAGCTCTGGTTCTCTCCGTTTTGTTCCGGGCACAGACAGGGCAGGCATTAACATAGTTTCTGCAGTCCTCCCTGAGTTGGGGCCACCAAAAGGTACGGGCAAGCAGGTCAGCTGTCTTCCGATGGCCGAAGTGTCCGGCTAGATGAAGGTCATGACAAAGTTCCAGGGCGGACAGACGGAGCTCCTCTGGCACAAAAACTTGTGTACCCGACCACCATAAACCATCCTTGAGGGAGAGTCCCGTATCTGTGGGCATGGAGGTGTCGGCTAACTTTTGCCTGATCTGGGATAAAAAATCCTCCTGAAGCAGAAGGAAATGATGAGCGGGTAATATGGTGTCAGGAGGAGGCGCTTCTCCGGTTATAGGGAACATACGCGAAAGCGCATCTGGTTTAACGTTCTTGGAACCGGGCCGGTAGGTGATGTGTAACTGGAATCTTGCAAAGAACAGAGCCCAGCGCGCTTGGCGAGGCCTAAGTCTCTTAGCTGTTCTTAAATATTCCAAGTTTTTGTGGTCCGTGAAAACCAAGACTGGATGAGCCGCTCCTTCCAGGAGATATCGCCACTCTTCTAAAGCGGATTTGATGGCCAGAAGCTCTCTGTCCCCTACATCGTAGTTTCTCTCGGGGGGAGAGAGCTTCCGTGAGAAAAATGCAATCGGATGCAGAGAAGCTTTAGGTCCCTGCCTTTGGGACAAAACCGCCCCGACTGCGGTCTCTGATGCATCCACCTCCAAAACATAGGGCCGTGTTGAGTCGGGATGCTTGAGCACAGGTGCTGAGGTAAACAGTCTTTTCAGGGTTTCAAAAGCATTCTGTGCTTCTGGAGTCCAGGTGAACCGGGTATTTTGTTTAGTTAGTTGCGTAATTGGTGCAATAACAGCAGAGAAACCCCGGATGAATTTTCTATAGAAGTTGGCGAAACCAACGAAGCGCTGTACCGCCTTCTTGTCCACTGGTGGGGGCCAGTCCACAATCGCAGAGACCTTCTGAGGGTCCATAGTCGTGCCTGTAGTGGAGATGTGGAACCCCAGGAAGGCGATCTCTGTGCGCTCAAAGTCGCACTTCTCGGCTTTGGCGTACAAGCCGTGCAACCGTAAACGGCTGAGTACACTCTTGACATGCTTCCGATGATCTTCTAGGGAGGGAGAGAAAATGAGAATATCGTCCAGATAGACTACCACGAACTGGTCAAGAAAATCCCTGAAAATGTCATTGACCAAGTGCTGGAACGTGGCCGGGGCGTTGCACAGTCCGAAGGGCATAACTAGGTATTCAAAATGCCCGAATCGGGTCCGGAATGCCGTCTTCCACTCATCCCCCTCCCGTATACGAATCAAATTGTAAGCTCCCCGGAGGTCCAACTTGGTGAAGATGGTTGCAGAGCCAAGGCATTGAAACAACTCCGGGACTAGTGGCAAGGGGTGCCTGTTCTTGATTGTAATTTTGTTAAGGTCCCGATAATCAATACAGCAAGTAGCAAGTCTATCGGGCAATCATACGACCGATGCGGAGGTAGGGTATCTGCTCCTTTCTTACTAAAGACATCTAGGAAGTCTTGATACGCCTCTGGAACGACAAGACGGCACTCCGAGTCCGGGTCAGGGTTAATGGACATCACCACTGGGGATGTTCTCTGGGAAGGCTGAAAACAGTTGTTCAGGCAGTATGGAGACTGGAACTGGACCTTTCCCTCATCCCACTCAATGTGTGGGCTGTGTGCTCGGAGCCATGGAAGACCAAGAATCACAGGGAAAAGTGGGGAGGAGATGGCATCCAGGACTAAAAACTCTGAGTGGCCTTCAGCCGTTCGGGCTGGCAGAGGAAAAGTCTCCTGGGTAACTGTGCCAGACTTGATGTCTGACCCATCGGCTAGGCGGATCGACATTGGCCGCTCCTTGGGTCTGAGAGGAACCTGATGTTGAGCAGCGAAGGATAAGTCGATGAAGCAACTGCATGCTCCTGAATCCAAAATGGCCGAGACTTGGATGCTCTTTCCCGGGAGCTGCAGGCAAAGGAGGAGAGTTAGATGGGGCTGCGAACTTGGCAGCGATAACACCTCCCCTGGGACTGGCCTGGGGGTCTTGCTGATCTTGACCGGACAACCCCTCACCCTGTGCCCAGAACCGCCACAGTAGAGGCACAGGTTATGGTCCATCCGCCACTGGCGTTCCTCAGAGGACAGGGGTAGATGGACAGACTTAGCCGGCATCGGCTTGGGACTAGGGGGAACAGACCCCCGATATGACATCCAGGCAGGACGGAGAGATACTGCGGCCTTCTCTGCTCTGCGCTCCCGCAGGCGGCGGTCTATCCGGATGGCCTGGTTGATCAAAGCTTCAAGGGTATGAGGGACCCCCACACGTGCCAACTCATCCTTAAGGGAATCGGAAAGTCCCAGCCGGAACCGGTGGCGGAGGGCGGCGTCGTCCCAGGCGGTTTCTGCGCTCCAGCGCCGGAATTCAGAAACGTAGTCCTCGACAGGGCGGTCGTCCTGCCGGAGGGCATGGAGCGCGGCTTCCGCTGTGGCCGTCAGGTGTGGGTCCTCATATAGCTGACCCATAGCAAGGAAGAACCTGTCCAGGGTGGTGGTTTCAGGGGCGTTTTGCTCCAATAAGCGGTGAGCCCAGGACTGGGGGTCATCCTGAAGAAGTGAGATCACCAGACCCACCTTGGTGGCTTCCAAAGAAAACGTGCGGGGCTGGAGAGCAAAGTATAACTTGCAGGAACTGCGGAAAGCCCTGAATTTCCTGCGGTCCCCTGCAAACCGCTCCGGCATGGGCACCCTTGGATCCGTGAGCTGAGTTCCTGTTGTGTGGGTAGGCATATGACCTCCGCTTGGAAGGACTGGAGTGGCCAGGTCCTGTACTTGGTTTTCCAAGCGTACATATCCTTCCTGAAGGGTCTTTACTGCTTGGGATAGTCCAGCAAGATGTACACACACTTCCTCCATGAGAGAGGGCCCCGGCGCAGACTCTGACGTGGCTGTCCATTTCTGTCACGTACCTGGTGGTAGAGTCTGGCTTATGCGGGGGCAACCTCTCTTGCGGCCCTGGTTCGAGAACCCCTGATAGTGGGAACAGGGAGCTCAGGAGCACAGGGGGGCACGAGGGCTGGACAGTCCTTAGCTGGTAGACGGAAGTCCACTGGAGCTTGTGCAAACAGGAGAGTAGTGATTCAATCCGGGTCGGCAACTAGCGGGCGGTGCGGTACAGCGGGATCAGGCAAACGGATGGTCGGGTACAGGCAGGGTCGGCAACGTGCTGGCAGAAAAGGTACAAAGGGATTAGACAAACGGATGGTCGTAGGCAAGCCGGGGTCAGATGCAGGCGGATAGCAACAAGTCCAAAGGGATAGCCGGGGTCACAGGAACAGGTAGTCACTCAGAAATAGCTTGCTGGGGGCACAGGTGCAGGAAACGCTGTAGAACGGACAGCACCGTGCACTAAGTCCTGCAGGTTTAAATAGGGCCGATTGGCGCCTGTTTCCGGCACGTGCGCGCACCACCGCGGAAACCACTGGAACTGCTGTATCTTCCTGACAATAGGCTTTGTTTCAAGAGAGGGCTATACTCACCCTATTGCTATAGGAATGTCAGAAAAATGTATATTATTTTGACAAAACACTATATTTACTGAAAAAATGCTGCTTGTGATATATAGGCAGCAGGGGCACATCACTCGAGCCACATACCCCCAATGTCCACAAAAAGTGCCTTCCAAAGGGAGGCGAACAGATAGCTAGGCCCAGAATCCCCACTAGGGAGACAGGTACCATCTAATGTGTGTGAGCCAAATTCCCGGGGGTAGAATAGAGTTCACTTGAAGGTAGCTCTGTATAAAACAAGAAAAGAAAAGGTATATGTAGTATGAATATAAAATGATCAAAATTATTTAAATTCATTACAGGGAAATTGATAAGAGCCAAGAAAGTACCTGGTGAGTTGATTCCTTCAGGAAAAGTAGCAGCGTACAAAGGGGCCAGCGAGATGTTTAAGGGGTCTCTAGTATGCAGCGGCTAGAATTAATGCTGTGATTGTGAAGTAATATATAATAAAAAAAGTATTGAAATATATGCCAATACACAGAATGTGAGTAACTCATAGGTTTAAAGGTATAGAAAAATTCCCCGTAATCTTATCGACATGTTCGAAAGAGAATTCTACGAACTTGTGAATACTTCATTCTTAAACTGAATCATTGATAAAGGGCAATGGGAGTACATTCATACCCCTTTCCACCGGATACCAACCCTCTATGCCCTGCCAAAGCTGCACAAAAGTTAAAAAAAAAACCCTGGCCGGCCTATCATCTCAGGAAATGGCTCCTTAACTGAAAATCTTAGTCGTATCATTGATGAATACTTGCGTCCTCATGTCACCAGCCTCCCATCACATATCCAAGATACTATTCACTTACTCCAGATCTTAGAGGATGTTGTTCTTGCCCCCATGTCTGTGCTTGTTGCAATCGACGTGGAGGCCCTCAATAATTCTATCCCACATGATTTGGGCATTGCATGCATTAGGAGAGTATTATCGGAAAGAACCCAGCATGATTGACATTATGGTAACTTCATATTAGAAGCCCTGGATTTCATCTTACACCATCATTTCTTTTGTTTTGCGGATTCCCATTTCCTCCAGGTACAGGGAGTAGCGATGGGGACATGCTGTGACCTGTCCTATGCTAACCTCTACATGGGGGAATGGGAAAAGATACTTTTTGAATCTGAGGAAATGTCAGTGTTCATGCAACATGTCATAATGGGGCATCGCTACATTGATGACATCTTCTTCGTATGGGACGGACCTTTAAATCTTCTTTCGGAATTTCTTATACCAAATCAATCAAAACCTATGAATTTGGGATTCACAATGACACATGATTACCACTCCATTTCTTTTCTAGACATTACCATCCAAAAAGACAATGAAGGTCAGCTGGGGAGTACGCTCTACTGCAGACCTACCGCCGGAAACAATATCTTACATGCCTCTAGTTTCCACCCTACACCTCTTTTAAGGTCAATTCCTTACAGCCAATATTTGCACATTAGGTGCAACTGCTCTAATGACACTTCATTTGAAATAGAGGCAGATGCAGTTATGATGCGACTACTACTTAGAGGTTATTCAAAAACATGTCTAAAAAAAGTGTACAATAGGGCCTGTGGTAAACCTAGACATCAGTTAATTAATTACAAAAAGAAAAATAAAACCCAAGAGACCAAAAACACATGTATAATTATGAGGTTTGCAAATCAATATGAAGATCTTCGTAGAATTCTCCTTAGACACTGGCATCTCCTCGCTTCAGACCCTCAGGTCAGACCCTTTATACTTAACCAGCCAACCATCACCTTTAAGCATGCCAAATCTCTCAAGGACCATCTTGTACACAGTGATTACAACATGGTTAGAGATGATCTTTGCAAATACCTGAGCACCTTTAACTGTGGGGGTTAAGGATACTGTCAATACATGTACACTATCCGCAACCCTACACTACCAAATGGGGTAAAGTTCAAAGCCAAGCATCATGCAAATTGCAAAACCCAAGGAGTTGTCTTTATGCTCCACTGTGACTGCGGTTGCTTTTATGTTGGAAAAACCATCCAAGAACTCTGGCAGCAAGCATATAGACATATCCTGAGCATGAAAACAGCTAATGTGGAGCTACCTCTAGGCAGACATGTACATTCTCAACATGGCGGGGTCTTCCCCAGGTTTAAGTTCTTAATTTTACACCAAATATATCCCGGTCCCCGTGGGGGAAACTGGAATAAAAACCTGCTGCAATTTGAACTTCGGTGGGTATCTTCTTTAAAAGCCACTGCATTTCCTGGCCTAAATGAGAATATTTCATATAAGCCCTTTTTGGAGGGCTCCGTATCTGGGGGATGGGAAAGATGAGGCATTTTTTATGTGCCTCCTGATATCACTCCCAACCACCCAGTTCCATGCTCTCCATACATACATCTTTCTGTGTGATCCCTATATTTTCTTCCTCCTTTCTCACTCTTATTGCTGTCTTGTTGTCATTTTCTCCCTTTTTTCTTCTTTTATCTCTTTGAACTCTATCTTCTTTGGGCAATCTCTACTATATTCATTGTGTCATTGAATATACAGTCAGGTCCATAAATATTCGGACATCGACACAATTCTAATCTTTTTGGCTCTATACACCACCACAATGGATTTGAAATGAAATGAACAAGATGTGCTTTAACTGCAGACTTTCAGCTTTAATTTGAGGGTATTTACATCCAAATCAGGTGAATGGTGTAGGAATTACAAAAGTTTGTATATGTGCCTCCAACTTTTTAAGGGCTCAAAAGTAATGGGACAATTGGCTGCTCAGCTGTTCCATGGCCAGGTGTGTGTTATTCCCTCATTATCCCATTTACAAGGAGCAGATAAAAGGTCCAGAATTCATTTCTAGTGTGCTATTTGAATTTGGAATCTTTTGCTGTCAACTCTCAATATGAGATCCAAAGAGCTGTCACTATCAGTGAAGCAAGCCATCATTAGGCTGAAAAAACAAAACAAACCCATCAGAGAGATAGTAAAAACATTAGGTGTGGCCAAATCAATTGTTGGAACATCCTTAAAAAGAAAGAACGCACCGGTGAGCTCAGCAACACCAAAAGACCCGGAAGACCACGGAAAACAACTGTGGTGGATGACCGAAGAATTATTTCCCTGATGAAGAAAACACCCTTCACAACAGTTGGCCAGATCAAGAACACTCTCCAGGAGGTAGGTGTATGTGTGCCAAAGTCAACAATCAAGAGAAGACTTCACCAGAGTGAATACAGAGGGTTCACCACAAGATGTAAACCATTGGTGAGCCTCAAAAACAGGAAGGACAGATTAGAGTTTGCCAAACAACATCTAAAAAGCCTTCACAGTTCTGTAACAACATCCTATGGACAGATGAGACTAAGATCAACTTGTACCAGAGTGATGGGAAGAGAAGAGTATGGAGAAGGAAAGGAACTGCTCATGATCCTAAGCATACCACCTCATCAGTGAAGCATGGTGGTGGTAGTGTCATGGCGTGGGCATGTATGGCTGCTAATGGAACTGGTTCTCTTGTATTTATTGATGATGTGACTGCTGACAAAAGCAGCAGGATGAATTCTGAAGTGTTTCGGACAATATTATCTGCTTTTATAATATTATCGAAGCATACTGCGAAAACAACCAAAGAGTTTTTTAAGGGAAAGAAGTGGAATGTTATGCAATGGCCAAGTCAATCACCTGACCCGAATCCGATTGAGCATGCATTTCACTTGCTGAAGACAAAACTGAAGGGAAAATGCCCCAAGAACATGCAGGAACTGAAGACAGTTGCATTAGATGCCTGACAGAGCATCACCAGGGATGAAACCCAGCGTCTGCATTCCAGACTTCAGGCTGTAATTGACTGCAAAGGATTTGCAACCAAGTATTAAAAAGTGAAAGTTTGATTTATGATTGTAAATCTGTCCCATTATTTTTGGTCCCTTAAAAAGTGGAAGGCACATATACAAACTATTGTAATTCCTTCCTGATTTGGATGTAAATACCCTCAAATTAAAGCTGAAAGTCTGCAGTTAAAGTTGTTTGTTTCATTTCAAATTCATTGTGGTGGTGTATAGAGCCAAAAAGATTAGAATTGTGATGATGTCCCAATATTTATGGACCTGACTGTACTTAACATGTGCTGTTGTGATGCTGCATACTATCATGATTATAGTGTGGTTATATTGTATTCAAGTCCCTTGCTATCTGAGAATTTGCAGCTTCTGTAGAGAGGATGGGCTATGCCTTAATTGTTTTGTCCAGGTCTTTTTTTTTACTCCTTATATATTATAGTTTCTGTTCTGTTTTGCCTATTATCACTCTGGAGCTTTTCCAATCGCCCCCTCATCTTGGTCGGTAGGTCTCCCCTGTAACCTTTTCGAGGTCTCACTATTATCCGTTTTGTCTTGTCTTTGATATTATATATTCCTCATTTTTTTTTCTGGACCTGTTTTGTTAATTCCGTATCGGGTAGGAGAGATGTCTTCGACGTTTAAGAGTCTATCGTTCCCTGAACTTATGTTATATTGGTGTGATATTAGTACTATCATACGTCGTAGTGTTGTCGTGTACAATTCATGTCAGTCCAGGTATTTATAACCCTGTAGTAGTGTTAAGATTAGAAAAACCGAGATATGTGGTGGTGTTACTTAAACTTTACTTT
>BLSH010384346.1:287761-313061 GCA_018402905.1 Glandirana rugosa | reverse complement strand
TTGAACTCGTACGTCGGACCACCATACACACCGAGGGTGGAGAACTTGTTATGGTCCGGTGTAAGTGAGATGTACCCCCCACGGTACGGTTCTCCTTGGGGGGACCGTTTCGTGGAGCAGTAGTACAACTACTAATGTTCCAGTAGAAAGAGTGTTGGGACCGACCACAAAAACCCTCACACGTCTACCCCCGATTAGTCAAAAGAAAATAACGTAATAAATACGGTCAAAAATCACGACGTGAAAAAATTAAATTATTAAACATATTCGACCCATAGTGTCAAAATAAACAACCTTATGTAACAAGTATATAAAACACGTTGTTGATGTAGCTGGTCATATACCGTCACAAATATTCTAAAATCGACGTAGATACTATCTTAAGATACAGAGAAGAGATATTATCTGGTCGATGTAGTTGTTGCACAAAATATATGAACAATGTATTCCAACAAATAAAACTGTGATACCCAGCTTATACAAATTATTAAATTAAAAAAGTGCAGCACTAAAAACTGGCATAAATAATGCAATAAAAGAAAACTGATTAGCCCCCATCTGCACACTCCCAAAAACACCAGCCAGGGTTGTGAGAAAGATGACCTTGTAATCATCAACATGATGACGAGGTGCTTTGCCAGGGGGGTTCCTCTTGGCATGGCACCCCCCATGTAGAGTGAATGTGGCCTGGTATTGTTCAAGAGGTGGGAGCCACACATACCACCAGGCTGCATGCTCAAGTTAAGGGTCTGGTATAGATTTTTAGGTGGATAACACGCATTTTTCTGTAGGATAGAGATGTGCAATTTGTTTAATTTCAAATTAGTTTTTCAACAAAATTCTACGTTAATTTGGAAATATTTGAATTAAGGAAAACCTGTTTAACAGTTTTTTCCAAACATTCGTAAATTTAAAAATTCAAAAGAATGAAATCCGAAAATTTGAAAACTCGAAAAATCTAAAATTTGAAAATACAAAAATCAGATATTCGAGAATTCAAACAAACAAAAATCCGAACATAATTATGAAAATTTGAAAACCCGAAAGTTGAAAAATCTGAAATAATAACTAATAATAACTATTACTAACTAGTAAATAATAGGTGACAAAGAATTCAGAAGAGGTGAGGTTAACAGTTCTTGACTTCTATGTGTGCACCATACATCATAAACTATGGGATATAATATATATATTATATAGATATAAAGGGGAAAGACTCATAGCGTACCAAATAAAAGCTTTTTATTACCAAATGACCCCCTTATAAGTTGCACTTACAAAACATCTCATTCATAAAAGCATTGATTAAAACGATATAGACAGTGTCTCCTCGGCTCCAATCTTTCTCCACCAATCACGATCTTGTCAGGATCAATGGTGCCCGGGCTCAAGATAGGAGAATCTGGAGACCATACATGTACCGTTTGGACGTTGCCTAGACCTGTTTTGACAGCTCGTCTTTGACTATTTGGTACACTATGAGTCTTTCCCCTTTATATCTCATAAAGGATCGCTGATGAATTGGAAGCATAGAGAGTGAGCCGTGGGTGATTGGATCCGACCAGACTAGACAGACGAAGCTGCTGGAATGTACGTGCTTTTGAGAACACTCCTATGAGCCGCTGACAAGCAGAGACCGATTAGAGGCGCATTACCCAGAGAGGTTGGGTGAGTGTAATGGGATGGGGGGACTGGATTGCTTATGCTAACAGCCGTCTCCACATTGGACTGCACAATATCCTTTCAAGTGCCAGAAATTTGAAAATATAATCAGAGAATTTCATACAAATATAAATTTGGACTACAAATCCCCTCATTGGGAGAAACCAATATATAGACAGACTAGCACGGACTGTTTTGCTAATGACAGCTCTGGGACTTATGTCATTATTGATTAGCGCTGCTTCACCTCAAATAGGACTTTAGTATACTGTTTTATTGCAGTGTTTTATGAATATTTGCTTTTTAAAGTAGCTGCTTCACACTTTGAGCCCAGAAGAGGCTAAAACATAACACTTGTTTTCCAGAAGCGCTGGTGTGGTGGCAAATTAGCGGACACTGTCTGCCTGGTGGGCTACTTGTTGAAGTGTAAATAACAGTGACTAGTAGAGGAGGGTGGCCAAATGACAACATCAAGTGATTATGTCAATATATGCATACTAACACAACCCATGTGCTCCCATGTGTTATGATGAGAATTTGTGGTAAATACAAACACCTATTGGTGCCTATGTTTATTTTCTTTTGTAAATGTACCTATTTTTACTTGACTACAGTCACACTTGAGCTTAATCTAAGAATTAATGGTTCTCTTACTTGATGAACATACATGTTCAATCAACGAGAATTTTATTTCTAAAAATAAAATGTGCCACAGAGTCCTTTCTTGTGTTTGCCCTTTTTCTATCTACATTTGCATTTGCCCACCTACCTATTTGTTAAATATCAGTTCTTGCCCTGGCACTTTGACCTAATTTACATCTGGACAATCAGTCCACAATAACTTGTATCAGTAGTTCAAGCAAATATCTTTTACCATAGTTGTAATATTTACTAACACTGGATTATACATGATCCCTATTGGGCAAGCTTCCCTTACCTTGGTGCCTAGTGTATATTATTGCTTAGGCTGCTGAACCACAGTTTTATTATAATTATAAAACACGTGTTTATTAAAAATGTGGTTTCACAGTGCACCAAGGGGCATACATGCACCTTGACAGAATTTGGTTGCCTTTTGCCGTGACTCTGTTTGCCTTCGTGTGGACTCATAATTTTGGGCAAGTCTACAAGAATGCTTGTCTCCTTTCTCCCCCAGCCAAACTTTGCCCTTCAGCTGCATTTCCTTCCAGGCTGTGACACCTTAGTGAGGGACAGAATAAACAAGGCAGATATTTATTATATCTGAACTCCAGCCCAGTTATAGAAGACACAAATAAGTGCACCCCTGAAATCAGCAATACATCATTAACCACTTCAGTCCCAGAAGGATTTACCCCCTTCCTGACCAGAGCACTTTTTGCGATTTGGCACTGCGTCACTTTAACTGACAATTGCGCAGTCGTGCAACGTTGCACCCAAACAAAATGTACATCCTTTTTTCCCCACAAATAGAGCTTTCTTTTGGTATTATTTGATCACCTCTGTGGTTTTTATTTTTTGCGCTATAAACAAAGAGCAACAATTTTGAAAAAAACATTTTTTTTTAATTTTTTGCTATAATGCATATTAAAAAATATGAATTTGTTTATCAGTTTAGGGCGATATATATTCTTCTACATATTTTTGGTAAAAATTTTTTTTACTAGTAATGGCAGTGATCTGCGATTTTAGCGGGACTGGGATTTTGCAGGGGCCAGATTGGATAATTTTGACACTTTTTTGGGACCACTGACATTTATACAGAAATCAGAGTTAAAAATAGCCACTGATTACTGTATAAATGTCATTGGCAGTGAAGGGGTTAACACTAGGGGGCGATCAAGGGGTTAAGTGTTCCCTATTTAAGTGTTTCTAACTGTGGGGGGACTGTAGTGACTGGGGGGGAGAGAGAAAGCTGTTCCTGATCACTGGGAGCAGCAGATCTCTCTTCACTTCCCTGTCAGAACGAAAATCCATTTGTTTACATGAACAGATCCTCATTCTGGCTCTATGAGGAGCGATCACGGGTAGCCGCGCCCCCTGCAGTCTCTTAAAGTGCCGCCATACAGCTACGGTGATTCGTGCAGGCGAGCTGACCTGCCGCCGTCAAACAATGGTGGCTGGTCGGCAAGTGGTGGAAGTGCACATGTAACCAAAACTGTACTTTGGATAGAGCAGTAAAAGGTTAAAAACCCTATCAACTATTATTTGCTAGTGTTGTCCTATTGGGGAGATTTTCCTTCACTTTCTATCCTTGACATTTTACGAAGGAAGGGGAAATCTCTGCAGTGAGAGGGAAATCCCTGTTAATCAATTGTCACAAGAACAAGTGTCCCAAATGAAATTTCTATTCCTGTTCTAGTGACAACTCAAATTTTTTGATTTCCTATCGGTTTCTGCCCCCATGACAATGGTCACCAGTACATATTGAGAGATTAAATCTCCTTCGCAGGGACAGAGTCATCAATCAAAACTGAACCAGGGGTTCTAGCCCCATTACCACTCTATCCACAACTTGTCATTAAATACAATTTAAATGTATTTGTAATGCAAATCTGCCTGGATGGCATTGCAACAATTCTGCGCTGCTTCTGAATTCAGAGCAGAGTTGCCATTCCCAAGTAGGCTGCACCTGTTTGCACAATAGGATGAAATCAGTACTACAGGAGGCATAATTATCAGCACTGTCACTGCTGATTCACAGGTTTATAGTAAACATGTGCAGAGAGGAAAAAATGTGTTTAGTTTTGTTTTGTTTCAGTTCGTTATTTACATAAATTTGTTTAGTTAGATTTGTTTCATTTGTTTAATTTGTTTTCAGAATTAGTTTTTTTATTCACTTTCTAAACAATTTAGAATAGTTTTCGAATTCTAAAAGTTTATGAATTTGAATCGTTTTCAAATTTGAATTGCTTTCGAATTTGAACAGTTTTCGACTTTGAATAATTTTCCAATTTCCAAGGAGAATGGGGTGGAGTGGAAATTGGAGGAATAGAATGGAAAAAGATAGAATACAAGAGAGGGGAATATAACAGAAAATGAAAGAATATAATGTGGTGGAGTGGGACAGAGCTGTTTTAATCTGTTGTATTCTATTCTTTTGTTTTCTGTTATATTCTTTTCTAGTCTATTGTTTTTTTTTTTTTTTTCTGTTCTATTCCTTTGTTTTCTATTCTATTTTGTTCTTATTGGAAATTGGAAAACTATTAAAATTCGAGGATTTTTCAAATTTGAAAACTCTTCGAATTCGAAAAGTATTCGAAAACAATGATTCAAATCCAAATTTCATCTGAATTTTTTTTCGTTATTTTAGATTTGTTTAACCAGTTCCCTACCGAGTCATTGTGAAATGACGTTGGCAGGAACTGCTCGTCGATCCGGGCCAACGTCATCTCCCTGTCCCTCCCCCGCAATCTCCCTGTCACACACCGATCGTGTGTGACAGGGAGATTGCGGTAACAGCTCGTTACCGCCTACTGTACACCAAGCACACTGGTCACCCTCCCCCCAATAAAGAGGACCTGTCACCACCCCATAAAAGTACCTGTCACAGCCCATCAGAGTACCTGTCATATGACGTCGGCCGCTTCTGGCCACTACTGCGGGCCCCTGGGGGCCTGCAGAGCGGCGATCACGGATCGCTCATCTGCCGGGGGGTCGTGTCCCCCCCGATCACTACCGATCTTCTCGTGCACACCGTTCGCAGTGCGGCGATCGGAGCTGAGGCTCATCCCTCGGACAAAGCCCAGCTCTGACCAGTGTAAAGAGCCAATAGATTTGGCTCTTTACCACGTGACTGGCTGTGTCAATCACAGCTGGTCATGTGATGTAAACAAACTGCGGTAACAAGCTGTTACCGCGGTTCTCCCTGTCACACACCGATCGTGTGTGACAGGGAGATTGCGGTAACAGCTCGTTACCGCCTACTGTACACCAAGCACACTGATCACTCCCCCCCCAATAAAGAGGACCTGTCACCACCCCATAAAAGTACCTGTCACAGCCCATCAGAGTACCTGTCACCTGTCCATCAAAGTACCCGAGTACCTGTCACCTGTCCATCAGAGTACTCAAGTACCTGTCACCTGCCCATCTAAGTACCCGAGTACCTGTCACCTGCCCATCAGAGTACCGAGTACCTGTCACCTGCCCATCAGAGTACCCGAGTACCTGTCACCTGCCCATCAGAGTACCCGAGTACCTGTCACCAGACCATCAGAGTACCCGAGTACCTGTCACCAGACCATCAGAGTACCCGAGTACCTGTCACCTGCCCATCAGAGTACCTGTCACCTGCCCATCAGAGTATCCAAGTACCTGACACCAGCCCATCAGAGTACCCAAGTACTTGTCACCAGCCCATCAGAGTACCTGAGTACCTGTCACCTGCCCATCAGCGTACCCGTGTACCTGTCACCTGCCCATCAGAGTACTTGTCACCAGCCAATCAGCGTACTAGAGTACCTGTCACCAGCCCATCTGAGTACCCAAGTACCTGTAACCAGCCCATCAGAGTACACGAGTACCTGTCACCTGCACATAAAAGAGAACCCGAGTACCCGTCACCAGCCCGGCAAATGTCATCTGCCCATTAGAGTACCCGAGTACCTGTCACCAGACCATCAGCCTACCAGAGTACCTGTCACCTGCCCACCTGAGTACCCGAGTACCTGTCACCTGCCCACCTGAGTACCCGAGTACCTGTCACCAGCCCATCAGAATACCCGAGTACCTGTCACCTACCCTTCAGATTACCCTAGTACCTGTCACCAACCCATCTGAGTAACCAAGTACCTACCTGCAGCCCATCAGAGTACCCAAGTACCTTTTACCAATCCATCAGATTACCCGAGTACCTGTCTCCAGCCCATCAAAGTACCCAAGTACCTATCTGTAGCCCATCAGAATACCTGTGTACCTATATGCAGCCCATTAGAGTACCCGAGTACCTATCTTCAGCCCATGCCTCATAGAATATACCTCGGGTGTTTGCTTTCCAAAATGGGGTCATTTTGGGGGTAATTCCACTGTCCTGGTGCCCCGGGGCCTTCAAAAGTGTGATAGGTATGAATGAAATTTTATGTGTAATTTATGCTCCTAGAACGCCTGACGGTGCTCCCTGCATGTTCAGCCTCTGTATGTGGCCAGGGTGTGAAAAAGGCTCACACATGTGGTATCGCCATACTCGGGACGAGTAGCAGAATATATTTTGGGGTAATTTTTGCTATGTGCATGCTATGTGTTAGAAATAACTTATAAATTGACCACTTTGTGTAAAAATAAAAGCGTTTTCATTTTCTTTCCACATTTTTTGAAGACTTTCGAAAAAAATGAACCATTCAAAAGACTCATAATGCCTCACAGATTATACGTTGGGGTGTTTGCTTTCCAAAATGGGGTCATTTTGTGGGTAATTCCATTGTCCTGGTGCTCCAGGGCCTTCAAAAGTGTAATGGGTCTTTAAGAAATTAGATGTGAAATTTCTGCTCCTAGAATGCCCCACGGTGCTCCCTGCATGTTGGACCTCTTTATGTGGCATGGCTGTGTAAAAGTCTCACACATGTGGTATCGCCATACTCAGGATGAGTAGCAGAATAAATTTTGGGGGTAATTTTTGCCATGTGTTAGAAATAACTTATAAATTGACCACTTTGTGTAAAAATAAAAGTGTTTTCATTTTCTTTCCACGTTTTTCGAAGACTTGTGGAAAAAAATGAACCATTCAAAAGACTCATAATGCCTCATAGATTATACGTTGGGGAGTTTGCTTTCCAAAATGGGGTCATTTTGTGGGTAATTCCATTGTCCTGGTGCTTCAGGGCCTTCAAAAGTGTAACAGGTCGTTAGGAAATTAGATGTGAAAATTCTGCTCCTAGAATGCATGACGGTGCTCCCTGCATGTTGGACCTCTCTATGTGGCCAGGCTGTGAAAAAGTCTCACACATGTGGTATTGCCATACTCGGGGACAGTAGCAAAATTTATTTTGGGGTGTAATTGGAAGTATGCATATGCTCTGTGTGAGAAATAACTTGTTGTTATGACAAGTTTGTGCAAAAAAAAATAAAAAATAATAATTTCTTAATATTCCCAAGAATTGTGGGAAAAAAGTACAACTTCAAAAAACTCGCCATGCCTCTTGCTAAATACCTTGCAATGACTTGCACCATAGTTTATAGACTCTATAACTTTCACACAGACCAAATAATATACACTTAACACTATTTGGGTTATTTTTACCAAAGATAGGTAGCAGTATAGGTTTTGGCCCAAATTTATGAACAAAAATTACTTATTTGCAAAATTTTATCACAGAAACGAAAAAAAAAGTGTTTTTTTTTAATTTTCACACTTTTTTCAATTCGCAAAAAATAAAAAAAAACCCAGAGGGTCTTAAATACCACCAAAAGAAAGCTCTATTTGTGTGAAAAAAATGATACAAATTTTGTTTGGGTACAGTGTAGCATGAGAGAGTAATTGTCATTTAAAAGTGTGAGAGCGCTGAAAGCTGAAAATTGGTCTGGGCAGTAAGGGGGTATAAATGTCCGGTATTGAAGTGGTTAAATTCAGTACTATTGTAATTCAGAAATTCGGATACATCCGAATTTCCAAAAAATGAAAATTTCACCGAATTTTAATTCAGAACAAAACGAACCACACATGTCTAGTGTATAGCTTGTCAGTCAGCACTTGGCCACATCCAGTACTGCCCATTGCTTTCAGGATTGAGAGAATTGATTCTCTTGCTGAAAACCTCCCACTGTGATTTGCAGTGTCTGGGATGGGGTCATGGGAGCATGTGAGAATGAAATGAAGGAGGATTTTGCTCAGTCGGGGATGGTAAAGGAAGTCTTTTGTTTACTTTATGAGGCCTGAGACTCTAACAGGAGCCTTTAGGTGTCCTTTAATTCTTGCAGTCCAATTAATGCATACGTGTGGAGGCAATGAGGGTGGGCTTTAACACCCATACCCTGCAGTTATGGGCAGCAAAGCTTTCTGCACTCAGAGTGTGCTCCCATCACAGTGATCAAGCTGTAAGATACAACTCCTGCCTATGATAATAATTAGTAGCTTGTATGACAGGGATTCCAGGGCTGGGTAAGAAAGGGATACATTTGTGTAAAACAATACCAATGTACTCACTTTGTATATGGTAAGCTGAAAAGAATGCTCCTGATTAATTGTGGGAAAATTGCCACATTATTTAGGGAAAATATGCTGTACCTTGTTAATGTTGAACGATGAACACTGCTGATTCCATGTTTGGCAAACAAGACAGCTAAGCTTTAAAGGCTCCCTGTGACATCTCATAGATTGATGAATATTGTTAGTTATTTACAGCTTTTAAATCTTCTATTATCTGCTTCAATGTGTCTTGTCCCCCCTCTTTTTAACTACTACACATTGCCTGTGAAATCTTAGATTATTTGCTTTCTGCTGAGCTGCAGACTTTCAATAATTAATTTAAGGGATTAAAATACATGAAAAAGACTAAAACATTTCAGTATATTTAACCCAAAGATGGCCAGGGGAATGCAGAATTTAGACAGCAGAAACAGAGTATTCATCATTAACTTAAAGTAATAGAAGTAGGCAAGTTAGCAGTTTCTATTTGCATAGACAGGATGCATACATTACAAATAGATCAATAGATTATTAGTCAACAAGTTGACAGGGACCCATAGATTAATCCCTTTCTGTTAAGATAGCAGTTTCCATGTTGCTGAAATCTCATCTCCTCTGTATTTTGGAGATCAGGTCTTAATCCAGTTAATGCAAAAATTATCCACATTTCATTTTATCTTATTCTCCCTAACTTCCCTTTCTTGGCTCTGATTCACAAGCTATGTCGATCTTAACTGTTATTTTATTGCCTGCCAAGTTTATATTTTAAGCTATAGTCTACTGCCCATGTGTTAAATCGTGGCATGATAGCACAAGACAAATGTCTACTAGTGTCATATTTATCAGAATCTTTGCACAGCAAATGGTTACTGTTCTATGGTGTTTAAATTATGCTTGAAAAAAAATCTCCAAAAAAGGTTGTCATTCAAGGGACAAATAAATTTAAAGTGGTGTTCCACCCTTTTAAAAGTCAGCAGCTACAAAAGTGTAGCTGCTGACTTTTAGGGCCGGTTCACACAGGGGCGATCTGACTTGTGGGGTGACTTTGCTAGGTGATTTGAAAGAACTTCAGAGCAACTTTGGGCAACTTATAGCGCAACTTGAGGTGACTTACAACATGACTTCATGACAGGTGACTTTGCTGTGGCCAATCAGAGAAGGGAGGGAGGGGGTTGCCCTAAATAAATTCTATTCTTTTCACTGTGAAGTCGCTTCTGTTTCGATGGGGGATCCGACTTGAAGTGATTTCCATTGCATTCTATGGGCACAAGTCGGATAGAAGTCGCCTCCAAGTAGTACAGGAATCTCTTCTGAAGTCACCTTGAAGTTGGAGCGACTTCAGTAGTTTATATAAAGACAGTTCTCATTCACTTCAATGGGATTTCTTGTGTCAAGCGACCTGGGGCGACTTGAGGCGACTGAAGTTGGATCGCAAGTCGCCCCTGTGTGAACCGGGCCTTAATAATCGGACACGCTCCAGCGATGCGGCCGCCCGCAGCCTCGCTCTTCTCCAACTGTTTCTGTCTGCCCCATATTGGCACTCTATGTCCAATAAAGCCTTGTACACATTAGTAGTTTTTCTTTCATTCAACCCAGCAGGGCTGAACAAAAAAATAAAACCTGACAACTCAGGTCCGATGTTAGTACAGCGATCTCCCTTGCTGTGCTATTGTGTTCTGACAGGGGTATGTCCCCTGCCAAAACACTATGTCAGCACTCTCGGGAGCTGATCAGCAGACCTTTTTCGGTCATGCCCCTTCAACAGAAGCCGGTAAAAATGGCTGGATGCCGTTGAACCGACTGGTTTCTATTGACCCGCAGATGCCGCCCAACATTTGGCCCATGTGTACTAGGCTTAAAGTATATCATCAGTAAGTGAGTATTGTGCATTTTTCCCAGCAGTATGAGAATGGACCAGAGAGGGGTAATTTTTATACAGTTGACCAGCTTGAATATAAATATGTTTAAACCAAGAATCCCTTTTTATGCAAGCATTTGCTAGAAACATAGAAACAAGGGTGCACAGTAGTGTGCAGAGGGTTAATTCCTGTGGAAGCCTCTTTTGTATTTTCACAACCTTTTTAGTAAAGAACCATTTTCAAATATGAAGACCCTCTTCTCAAGGGATGTCTCCATACTCTTCGTGGTGAAATAATGGTAAAATGTAAAACTTTTTATTTTACCTGTAGCACACCCCAGTGGAGCCGCTGAATTGTTTTGTGATTTCTCTGCACATCTGAAAATGACACACATCCATCTCACTGTACTTACCAACACACCTTGAGGTATTTCAAATAATTTATTAGACCAAGATTAGCCTAAAGCCTAGTACACACGATCAGAAAATTGGATGAAAAATATTGCTTTTGAAGCAATCGTATGATAATCTGAACATTAGTACACAGCTTTTGAGAGCCAATCATGACAGTTCATCTGAAATTTTCTAAAGGGATGAACACAAACTTTCATTTAATCAGTACAGTTTTCATATGAAAAAAATGAGAAAAGCAAGACTACACACACTTGCGGGGAGGACTGGGCCAGGGGGCAGGGAGGCAATTGTCCCCTGGGCTGCTCCGATGCCATATAACAAGGCTGCACTGCTTCTGCCATAAGCAATCAGTCATTAAATGAAACTGTGGGGAAGATGAAAACAAAACGCTGCACGGGGATCACAGGGAGGAATCAAGAGGATAGCCAGCAAGATCACACCGAGAGAAGATATCCTGCTGTTACACTGTTTGGAGCTGAAACATCGGTCGCTGCCAAACAAAGTCCCACCTCCTGGACCGGCTTCTATGATAAACAGCACAGTAGTCCAATGCCGGGAAATTGAACTAGTGTGATGTCTATCATAGGAGCCGGTCCAGGAGGTGGGGCATTCTTTGACAGTGGCCAGCGTTTCAACTCCAAGCGGTGTCACACCGGGAAATCCTTTATCTGTTTGATTCGGTTGGTTCTCCTGCCAGTTCCTCACTGTGATCCCAGTGCAGTGTTTTCATCTTCCCTCGTCTTAATTTCTGTTTATCCTTTTTTGCATGTCAGTATTTTTCCTTCTTCACTGATGGACACTGATAGGCTGCACTGGTGGGCACTGATGGGGCTGCACTAATGAGGGTGCACTGATAGGACAGCATTGATGGCCACTGGTGATGTTGCACTGCTGAGGCTGCACTGATAAGGCAGCACTGATTTGCTGTGCTGATGGGCACTGATGGGGCTGCACTGATCAGTGCCCTGATTAAATGTAAGTGTCCCCTGTCACAGGAAAGCTGATTATTGGCTTTCCTTTCCTCAAATAGTGACAGTGCTGAGGAAAGGAAATGCTGATAACCAGAATTTTTTTACATGTGATCAGCTGTGATTGGACATAGCTGATCACATGGTAAATAGCCAACGTCCTTGGCTCTTTACCCTGATCAGTGATGTGCTGTGTCTGAGAGACACAGCTCACCACCGATCACCGTACTGCACACCCCTGGGTGTATGCATGTGCGGCAAGGAGAGGACGTCATATGACGTCCACCTGGAGGGACAAAAGGCCTACCTAGCTGTCAATCTGATATAGGCTTGGCAGGAATTTGTTAATGGCTGATTGCTTCTCCTTTTGTGAGAAATTATGTTTTTGCTACAATTAGAGGCTCTTTTTGCACTGGGTTCTTTTTTTATTTATCACATCTTAAGGGCCCAGTAACACTATGAATCACACAGGAATGTGATATGCATTGCTCTGCGATTCACGTGTGATCTGGATGCAGAGCAGTGTGATTTCAGCCTATTCATTTCAAATGGACTGAAATCACACAGCACCACGCCGAAAGTAGTGCATGCACTACTTTTAGAAATGCACTGCAACTGGATTGCATGGTTCTTTTGTACCATGTGATCCGATGCGGGCACTGCACTGCCCTACAATTATTACCTGCATTTGAGGTGTCCTGAACTTTGCATTGACACCCACTGCAGATCACAAGGGCAGTGCGGGAAACGTGCAGGGAACATGGGTTTCCTGCATGCGTTCCAATGTGAACGGGCCCCAAGAGAGTTCCCTGCTCCACTATACTTGGCTGCATAGGATTGTTTCCTAGTTTTAGAGTAATTCACACTAGAATGTAGTGTGTGAAAGTCACGTTCCCGTGCAGCTTCCTGCACCGCATTCCAGTTGCACTGCCCTTGTGATCTACCCTTTTGATCTGCTGCAGGTGCCAGTGCAAAGTTACCGACATCCCAAATGCAGGTTGCAAATGCAGTGCCAATAATCAAATGCAGCGCTAATATAACAAGTGGTAAAACTGTACATAAAAAAGTCCTCATTCAATCTGTATAAAGCAATAAATTGCTGGTGCAATGACATGATATCCTAGTGATGAAGTTCATAAGAATTTCTTCTGTGCAAAGAAATGTGAAAGAGTTCAATTTCCAGAGGATATCAGATAAAGGAGATGTGTTATTGGAAAACAGCCACCAAATGATAATCCTTCACCAGTGAAAATGGGAGCTTACCGGAAGACCAGTGACACTTGTTCTCAGGAGTGTCGGAAACCGCTTAGAGGGATCCCAGATCCGCCGGAGTGCATGGGGGAAAAATTTGCCTCCAGTATGGCCCACCTTTTCATGTCAAAATGTGAGGACGATATGGTCTTATTAAACAGACGTCCATAATTAATCTTCTGGAGGTGTTTCATAGATGATATCCTCCTCATATGGGGGGGGGATTTGGAATCCCTAAACCCGTATATTGACCTTTTGAATAGTAACAGTAGGGGAATAATACTCAGCCATGAAGCGAGTCCTCAAGTATCCACTTCTTGGACTTGAAAATCTCCATAGTGGATGGTAAAATCATTTCATCAACCTTTTTTAAACAAACAGATAGGAATATCTATATCCCACTTGACTCTTGCCACCATCCTTCATGGCTAAAGGCTGTACCTAAGGGTCAATTTTTGTGAAACTGTTTGCATAATGAGGACTACCTTAGGGAGGCCACTATACTTAAAATGAGGTTTGTAGAGAAAGGCTATGATGAGGTGACACTTGACACCCTAATAGGTGAGATTAGTGAAATGGAGAGGCAATCATTGCTATCAGATAGGTCCCATAGGGCCAATGAAACGAAGGGTTTTGATATGTCATTCTTTACAACATATTCCAACCAACATTGGGCAATAAGAAAAGTCATCATAAAACACTGGTCGGTCTTAAAGCAGAACTCCGGGAAAAAACTTTTTTCCATGTCCTTGCTGCTGATCTCCTACCTTCACCAACTATGCCATCCATCTTCTTCTGAGCTCTGTAGTTCCCCTGTAGTAGCCTGCTGAAGATGCCAAAAAAACGTTATTCCCCTGTGAATCTAGGTTGTAAGACCGCTGCAGCCTCTCTGTCCTGTACAGCTAGCAGCGGTCTGACACTCCCACTTCTAGTCCTCTAGCAGCAGCAGCTAGGAGGACTTACTTGCTGGAGTGGGTGGAGGGGGTCTCCAAACCCCCGGTCTGTGCCACCCATAGAGGTGGTTTTCCTCCTCCTCCCTGCCAGCATCCCCCTCTCCCCTTCGTCCGCCGCCTGCTGCCGTCTTATCAATGCTAGCAGAGATCTCTGCTATTTCTGGAATCTCTGGAATGTGTGAACATCACTCTGCTTTCCCCTGATACACTGCAGAGCGCAGCTCCGATGTGGCTGTTATAGTGGGAAGAGCGGTGTTCACACATGCCAGGAATTCCAGAAATACCAGAGATCTCCTGCTAAGGCATGCCTGGTATTTCTGGAATTCCTGGCATGTGTGAACATCGCTCTTCTCCCTGTCACAGCCGCATCGGAGCTGCGCTCTACAGTGTATTGGTGTAATACAGGCAGGGGAAAGCAGAGCGATGGTCACACATTCCAGAAATAGCAAAGATCTCTGCTATCATTGATCAGATGGCAGCGGGCGGGTGGGGGGCTACCGCACTGATGGGCACTGATAAGCGGCACTGGTGGGGGTTACTGCACTGATGGGCACTGATAAGTGGCACTGGTGGGGGGTTACCTCACTGATGGGCACTGATAAGCGGCAGTGGTGATGGGGTTACCGCACTGATGGGCACTGATAAGTGGCACTTGTGAGGGGTTACCACACTGATGGGCACTGAAAAGTGGCAATGGTGGGGGGTTACCGCACTGACTGATGGACACTGATAAGCGGCACTGGTGGGGGGTTACCACACTGATGGGCACTCATAAGCGGCACTGGTGGGGGGTTACCGCACTGATGGGCACTGATAAGAGGCACTGGTGGGGGGTTACCACACTGATGGGCACTGGTGGAGGGGCATGGTGTCACCGCACTGATGGGCATTGATAAGAGGCACTGGTAGGGGGCATGGCATCACTGCACTGATAAGAGGCACTGGTGGGGGGCATGGTGTCACCGCACTGATGGGCACTGATAAGCAGCACTGATGGGGGCATGGTGTCACCGCACTGATGGGCACTGATAAGTGACACTGGTGGGCACAGTGTCACCGCACGGATGGGCACCGATAAGCAGCACTGGTGGGCATGGTGTCGCCACACTGATAAGTGGCACTGGTGGGCATGGTGTCACCACACTGATGGGCACTGAAAAGCGGCACTGGTGGGCACTATGTGACCACACTGATGGGCACTGATAAGTGGAACTGTGTGACTGCACTGATGGGCACAGTTAAGTGGCACTGATGAGGTTGCACTGTTTAGTGACACCGTACCCTTCCATACATATGTAGGAGGGGTTTCCACCATCCCTGCAAAGTTAAATTTTTATGTCTTATTTTCAGTGTGATGTGTGTTATATGTGATGTTACATATCACAAAGGCTGGTATTGTGGTGATATTGAAGTGTATTGAGATTTCCATACATTAGGGGGTTCCACCATTATTGTGTTATTGATTAGTAAGTTAGTGCTGCACTTTTTTTGTGTTTTTCTCATGCCAACATTTACTTGTGTCACAGGATGATATAAAACATCACAGCTCTTTCTTTCTGTGGTGCGGCTGGGGATGCTCTCATAACCATACCAGCACTGATTGTTATAACTATCTAAAATCTGCAGGAGGAGGAGGGATATTTCTAATAGTGAAATACATCAGAGTACAGTGTGTATAATATATCATTATGGGATGTGTGTACAGATCAGTAATGATTATAGAAAGCAAGTAAGGGCAATATGTTTATCTTTTTGTGGCTGGAGAGGAGAGAAGACATGCTGTATCACTGGTTAGTGGGTCTGGTTGCAGAATGATGGGTGTGATTCATGTTGAAGTGGGCTTGTTCACATTTACATGTACAGGCTAGTGTACCTTCGCATTCATTGAAATGTGCAAAGGCTGATGGGAAATGTAGGCTAAACAGAAAGAAGAGGATGCAATCACTCTTCTAACAGGCATTCCTAGCTAAATACATGGTGCATCATTTAAACGAGAGAGCCCACTTCCTGCAAATTAGATTGGACATATCTCTGTAATGGTACGGAAATTCACAAATGTAATAACTGTTTAGTGTTTAGTGTAGGGAGGTGTACTAATGGGGGATTTTTTTAAAATCCCAGAGTTCTGCTTTAAAGAATGATAGAGTATTGGGTCCATTGCTACCAGACACCCCTCAGATGATCTTCAGAGGTGCTAGCAATTTTCAGAATATGATAGCAACAAATGTTCCTAACCCCCTGAGTTGTCTGTACAACATGCATGCTACATGTGAGACACATATAGCTAAAATAAGAAAGGGGGCGAATAAACATAGTGTTCCAAAACATTATGACTCAGTCCCTAGTAGACCCTAGTGGTACTACTTTTATTGCCATTGACAAATATATTCCACATTGGCGTGGCGGTAATGGCAGACAATCAATCTCAAGATCTGAAACCAATTGGTTCTTTAAGATGAATTTCCATGTCCCCCAGGGCCTCAATGTGGACTGGGACATCAACTGTTTTATAAGTAGGAAGGCCAGTGGGCTGGCCTGAATTTATGGGAGGAGCCCGGAGGGTATTTAAGCACCCTCACTCTCCATGCTCTTTGTTGGTTCCAGTGCACGATAGCACATGTTACTGGGCCGGCTCTCCCCAGCTCACTTCATGTTAGTGAATCTGTGCGTTTGATTACCAGGGTGTTGCAGCTACTGTTTGTGGTCTTCGTCTGCGGTTCTCGTTCGCTGTTGCAGGTAGGATTTGAATCCTTTAATTTCATGCGCTATGTTACAATTCGGAATGTTTCCTATCCTGCATCCCCTTTTGTACTTAGCTGCCTCCAAGTTGTTGTCGGTCGTGTCCCAACATCATACGGCACAGGCATGGTAGATTTGAAGGTTCCCTCTGCCTATTTTATGATTCATTTGCAGAGCCAAGCCTTGAGTCACTGTCGCCCATTATCCAATATCACTCGATGCAGGCTTTGTTGCTCACAGCATTCACTCTCTATGGGGGTTGCCATCACATCCATTGGGTAATTAGCACGTATTGTTTGCACAGCTTCTGTGGCTGATTGAGGTGGTAGTTAAACCCACCTGGGCCTTGGTTGCACTCAATTAGCCTCGGGGGTTGGGTGGTTGGTGTTCAGTTGAAGCCATCGTACACTCCACAACCAAACTCGTATCAGATTTGTTCCATGCATGCTAAAACCAATTCGTATCGATCATGCCATTCACCTCACAATCGATTTGTAGCAAATCCATTGCATACTCCCCACAAGCTGATTTGAGCCTAGTCACAATGGTTCATATCGGATGCATCACACACAAAGTCGCATCGAACAATGTCACTTACTCTCTTCGTTTTATTACCCTATCTGTCGATTCGTATCGATGCATGCCTTCCCTTCAACCGATTCCGATTGGTCCTTGCCATTACTCTGTTCAGATCATTTTCCTGACTACAGATTTTTCAATTGGTGCATGTCCTACCCCACAAACGATCCATGTCAGATACTTACCACAGTCCAACATGTACCTAGTTACTGATTCATACCAGTCATGTTGTTTACCCGTTCCATGTTATCTTCCCGGTCGGTTACCCTTCCTACTGACTCGCATCAGTTCATACTGGGTTTTTTTTTTCACTACCAAATTGCATCGATTCACATCATTCCTTACTACCAATTCGCATCGGTTCATGTCAGTTCCTACCACTGAGTCGCATCAATTCATGTCACTTCCTCCTACCGACTCATGTTGGTTCATGTCGTTTCACTACCGAGTCGCATCGGTTCATGTCAGTTCCTACCACTGAGTCGCATCAATTCATGTCACTTCCTACTACCAATTCATGTTGGTTCATGTCGTTCCACTACCGAGTCACATCAGTTTATGTCAGTTCAGTTCTGCTGATTCGAATTGGTTTGTGTCATGCCGGTAATTATCCATTTATCTATCAATTTGCATCGGCTCATGTTATTTCCTATCACTGATTTGCATCAAAGCGAATCAGTTCACATGCAATTAAGTTGACCCACATTTTGCTAAAGCCCACTACCAATTTGCATCGGTTTGTGTCTTTTCCTTACTACCAATTCGTATCGATCTATGGCATTGGTTCAAGTTCCACACCAAGCACAGTTGCGGTTAGTTCGGCCACAATACACCCCCTTTCCATTTTTATTATCTTCACCCTTCACCTATCCATAGGTCAATTTTGCAATCGCTGCAAATTTATCAGTACAGGCTCTTGCAAGCACGCCTTCATTTGCACTACATCTGGGGATCACTGCAAGCACAGAATGAACAACACCTTGGGGGGAGAAAAAAAAACAAAAAAAAACAAAACCCTTCCAGCGACATGCTTTCCCCCACGCACAAGTCACTTTCTAATCGCAGCAAACATGCATTCGAGCACCACGTCTTGCAATCGCTGCAAACACAGGTACGTGTTACGCCATACATTCCAGCAAGCAGGCATTTTCGATCGCTGCAAGCATGTCTTGCCATTTAAGCCCCTAGCAAATGCTGTGATAACTTAACTATACAAACCCTTGCAGTCTGTCAGCATGTACAAACACAACTAATTACAAACGTTGCAAGTATGCTTAACTAAACATCTCGCAAATCGCTGCCAGCACACTTTTGACACTCCTCACAACGCTGCAAGCATGCATTTCAAACTTAAACTTCTTGCAATCGCTGCAAACACGTATTTTGTACTCCTTGCAAATGCTGCGACCACGCATCATCGCAAACCCCTCGCAATCACTGCAAACACTCACTGTCTAAAACTACTTGCAATCACTGCATGTGTGTATTTACATAATTGCCTCGCAATTGCTGCAAACATGCATAAACTAAACTTCTTGCAAATCACTGCAAACACACATTTACATAAACTCCTTGCAAAAACTGTGAGCATGCATCATCGCCAATTGCTTTGAGCAAGGACAAACACAACCCCATTACAAGCACATTCTCAGTGGCACACAATCAGCCACACACCATTTTAGTGGCACTCAATCGGCCACTCATCTCCAGTGGCATTAACATACGGGCCACTCATAGTTTTCTCTGTCATTTCTCCTTAGATCAGTCAAGTTTCAAGTCCGATCCTGAATCAGGTTGGACGTTTTCCCAAAAAAAAAAAAAAAACCCTCCCAACGTAGGGATCGCTTCTTCATCAGGGCCACCCGCATAACAAGGGTGGGACAGCCCGTGTAGGAAAATAAAGAGATATGCATTTTTCACTCATGTCACCCCCACTACAGGTTCGATCCATACCAGGTCCTTTATGATAGAGCATTAGTCAGGTGTAGTTCACGGGTCTTTTCTGTCACATATTCTGCAGCACTCTGTCACTAAATCTTCGATTTTACATACACCATTTGTTATACTAAGGTTGGGCGTTAGTTACTGTCACATATGTTTATGCATTACACTCTCTTTTCGGAGACCGACTCTCCACCTCACAGACAAGGTCGCTGAACATCAACTTGCTGACAGTGCAAGAGTTAAGCAGACCGAGCATGCGTCATAAATCTACAGACCGAAACATTCCTACATAGGCCGTACCAGACTACAGCTGCTTGCCCCAGTAAATCCTGAGGCGCTAGTCCACACGTTTGTGCCCAACACAGGCACCCGAGCTATTGATTACCTGGCCAGTCACCTCCTGGCTCACCTTGGGTGCCACGCACTTTCTTGAGTTTTCTAAATTTCCACTATACAGTGTTCTATGACCGTAGAACACCGTCGGCTCTATCTATGCCTGTCATTTCGTTCCTGTACTTCTTTCCTCATTCTTTAATTTCTGTATCCCACTCCGTCCTTTTCCCCTCTACCACACCCCCCTTTGACACACACCCTCTTGTTTTGTCTCAAGACCGACTTGAGTGTCACCGACACGGAACTCTTTTCGCCACTTCGCTGGCCTACGCTCCCCGCTCTTTGCTGTCTGCCAGCCAATTAGCCACACTGCAAACGGGTGCACAAATGTGGCCACAAGTCGTCCCTTCAAACCCCCCCACCTCAGGATTCCACACCGGCTTCATCACTCTACCTCTCTCCACTCATGAGTGCAAAAACCTCCAGTCGGTGACTCTCGACGAACAGGCCATCGATACCCTGCTACTAGACAAAGAATCTGTGATCGGCCCTTTCCCCCAGTAACCTTCCAAACCCTGGAGACTCAGCCCTTTTGGGCTGTCAAGGGCAGGTTCTCCAATAAACTTCAGTTAGTGTGCAATTTTTCTGCACCTCATTCTTCGCACATTCCGAGCTTGAATTCCCTGATTCCTTCCAAGGATTTTTTCTTGAAATGTACATCAGACGACGTAGCTGTCCAAGCAGTCTTTTTTGCGGAGCCTGTCACACCGAGCCCAGTGTCAGATGGTTATCCATTACCTAGATGATTTTTCTACTCCTCAAGCGACCAGACATACCACCGGTAACCTTGATAGGTTGAGAGTGGTGGTCAACAACTAAAATGTTCCCATAGCCGAACACAAAGTGCAAAGCCCGGCACAAGCCCATCACCTTCTTAAGTGTCACTTTGGACACATGTGCCATGCAAGCCAGCTTGCCTCCGACGAACTAGCCCATATCAGGTTGGTCGTTCATGACTTTACTCTCTCGCAGGGGGTACTAGGAAACAGATGCAGATTTTGCTAGGGACACTCAATTTTTGCAATAAGTATTATTCCTCAAAGCCACTTTTATTTTACGGCTCCTAGTTTTCCTTACTCATGTACAAGGTGCTGACCAAATCATTAGGTTGGACCCGGCAGCCATAGCCGACTTACAATTTGTGCGGAACTCATCCCACATTGCTAACGGCATATTAAGGTTATCCCCATGGCATCAGCTGCATCACCACAGGTAGTCTCAGAAGCTGCAGCTTCTACAGGCTTTGCTGCAATTTTCTGGCCATCACTGGTTCGCAGGTCCTTGGCCGCCAGAAATCTTGTTAATTCCAGGTTTCTCTGTCATCCTGACTTTTCAAACTGTATCCAATAGTGGCAGCTGCTTAGGTCTGGGGTCACACTTGGACAGGACAAACCATGGTCTTTGCTACTAACAACCAGGCTATGGTCAAAAACGTAAACAAAGGTAGATCCAAGTTGCTCCCAATTCGAACCACCATTCAATATACCATAAGCATATCCCAAGGCAAAGCAAATCACAGAGGATGCGTGATCACGTTTCAATTTTGGCTCATTTTACAGCAGTATCCCGGAGCTGACTTAACGCCCCATGCCCATCCCTCCTTGGTCACAGCTAACCATGGATTGAAACGGCTAAGGGCAAACGCTTGCCCATTACGAGCACCATCTTTAGAGAAATGTCTAAAGTCCTCGCACGATCCATGTTCGGGGTTCAGCCCAGTCTAGTTATTCAAGCGGCCATCTACCTATCCTACTATGTTTCTTTTGCGGCCTAACAAATTCACCGTCAGCGGCGCTAGCAGCCAGGTATCATACAAACGCCACTTCACTAGTTTCCAAAACCATTACGTCCATCACCTAGGAGTCTCCATACCCATCAGATCAGACCCGGGGTCAACATCAACCTCTGCCAGACTATAAACTCCTGGTGCCTAGCTGCGGTGCTCGACTAGCTACCAACTTGCCTACCCAGTCTCTCTGACTCTAGCCCGTTATTGCCTTTCCCTATCAGCCCATCAAGTGGCAACCAATTCATCAGGCACGTCAGAATCACTGTCCAACTTTGGCCTTGACCCCTGCCGGTACTCCTGACATTCCTTTCAGATCACAACAGCTTCAGCAGCATCTCAGCATGCAGTATCGGACCATGTGAATAATTAATTAGGCAGATAGTAGTCCGGCTGCTTGGCTAGATACATTCCGAAGCCTCAGTTGGAGATGGCACAAGCCTTCGCCAAGCTTGCGCATTGATCATTGTACCAATTAAGGACTATTTCCCTAAACTGCATATTTTTGCCCCCTTTTCTTGGCATACCGACCAGATGACCAAGGCACACCTCAGGTCTATTTATGTTGTAAGTCTTGTTGCGTGTTTATGTGATTCACATCTATCTTCGATCAGAGGGCCACGACCATAAGTAGGAAGGCCAGTGGGCTGGCCTGAATTTATGGGAGGAGCCCGGAGGGTATTTAAGCACCCTCACTCTCCATGCTCTTTGTCGGTTCCAGTGCACGATACCCTGCCTCCCATCCCCCTTTTCAGGACATTTATCAGCACATTCTTCACCATTATTACCCATTACATATAGGGTATGCCCCCTTCTTTTGGCATACCGACCAGGTGACCAAGGCACACCTCAGGTCTATTTATGTTGTAAGTCTTGTTGCATGTTTATGTGATCCACATCTATCTTCGGTCAGAGGGCCACGACCATAAATAACAGTTGATGTCCTCCTCCAGTATCGTCATCTTGTAAGAACACTACCTTAGGGATTTTTTTTTTTTCATTTTATGTGAGATGCCACCTCGTTATGTCTGTCTCATTAAACTGTTAGGTACAGTTGTATGCAAAAGTTTAGGAACCCCTGCCAATTTCCATGATTGTCATTTATAAATATTTGGGTGTTTGGATCAGCAATTTCATTTTGATCTATCAAATAACTGAAGGACACAGTAATATTTCTGTAGTGAAATGGTTTATTGGATTAACAGAAAATGTGCACTATGCATGAAAACAAAATTAGACAGGTGCATACATTTGGGCACCCTTGTCATTTTTGTTGATTTGAATACCTGTAACTACTTAGCACTGATTAATTGTAACACACAATTGATTTGGTGAGCTCATTAAGCCTTGAACTTCATAGACAGGTGCATCCAATAATGAGAAAAGGTATTTAAGGTGGCCAATTGCAAGTTGTTGTTCTCTTTGACTCTCCTCTGCAGAGTGGCAACATGGGGGCCTCAAAACAACTCTCAAATGACCTTAAAACAAAGCTCGTTCTACATTATGGTTTAGGGGAAGGCTACAAAAAGTTATCACAGAGATATAAGCTGTCAGTGTCCACTGTGAGGAACATAGTGAGGAAATGGAAGACCACAGGCACAGTTCTTGATAAGGCCAGAAATGGCAGGCCACATAAAATATTGGAGAGGCAAAGGGGAAGGATGGTGAGAATGGTCAAAAACAGCCCACAGACCTCCTCCAAAGACCTACAACATCAACTTGCTGCAGATGGTGTCCCTGTGCATCGTTCAACAATTCAGCGCACTTTGCACAGGGAGAAGCTGTATGGGAAAGTGATACGAAAGAAGCCTTTTCTGCACACATGCCACAAACTGGCTCGCTTGAGGTATGCAAATGCACATTTGAACAAGCCAGCTTCATTTTGGTCATAACAAGGGGCGTTATGCATGGTGGCAAAAGAACAGTGTTCCAAGAAAAACACTTACTACCCACAGTAAAATTTGTTGGAGGTTCCATCATGCTGTGGGGCTGTGTGGCCGGTGCTAGCACTGGGAATCTGATTAAAGTTGAGGGTCGCATGGATTCCACTTAATATCAGCAGATTCTTGAGAATAATGTTGAGGAATCAGTCACAAAGTTGAAGGGGCTGGATATTTCAGCAAGACAATGACCGAAAACACTGCTCAAAATCTACTCGGGCATTTATGCAGAGGAACAAGTACAATGTTCTGGAATGGCCATCCCAGTCCCCAGACCTGAATATCATTGAACATCTGTGGGGTGATTTGAAGCGGGCTGTCCATGCTCGACAACCATCAAACCTAACTGAACTGGAAATGTTTTGTAAGGAAGAATGGTCCAAAATACATTCATCTAGAATCCAGACACTCATTACAGGCTATAGGAATCTTCTAGAAGCTGTTATTTCTGCTAAAGGAGGCTCTACTAAATATTGATGTGATTTTTCTGTTGGGGTGCCCAAATTTATGCATCTGTCTAATTTCATTTTGATGCATATTGCACATTTTCTGTTAATCCAATAAACCTCATTTCACTACTGAAATATTACTGTGTTGTTCAGTTATTTGATAGATCAAAATGAAATTGCTGATCCAAACACCCAAATATTTATAAATGACAATCATGGAAATTGTCAGGGGTTCCTAAACTTTTGCATACAACTGTATATCTTATGTAGTTTGGGATCATAAGTTTATTTTCAAGGTATTATAATCTGGTCTAATTTAATATTCTATATTTGTTATGATTATTTATGTAGGATAATTTTATGCTATTTGTAATGTGTCACTGCATCGTATATTTAGAGTCATTTTTTGTATAAGATGTCAAAGGGCTCCACATTACAAATTAACCATTAGAGGGGGTATAAGTGTTTAGTGGAGACATGAATGGGCCCCTCATTGTATATCAAACATTAGAAGGGGCATGTTATCCATATTGGATCATTCACAGATCTCCTTACTCGCCACTAGATGGAGTGGGTGGTCTTTTGACATATATTTTTCCAGCTAAGTGTTAGTGTGGCTGGCTGACATCTGATCTGTGTTGTGATGATTAGTTGAGTTCCGGTCACCTGACTCATTATGACCAATAGAACTTCACAGGGACACCTGATCTGTCATGTGATGAGCAGCCTCGGTTTGAGTTCTGGTCTCCTGACTCATTATGACTAGAGTTGAGCGAACTTCTAGAAGTCCGGGTTCTGCTGGTTCGGCCGAACTTCGGGACAAAGTCCGGGTTTGGGTCCGGACAGAACCCGAACTTTGTCCCGAACCCCATTGAAATCAATGTGGACCCAAACTTTTAGGCACAAAAATGGCTGTAAAATAGTCCTGGAAAGTCCTAGAGGTCTGCAAAAGGAAGGAAATGGGGGTAAGGGTGGGACAAGGGCCCTACAAAGAAATGGGGACAGGGAAATAACTAAAAGCATTTTTTTAAAAAATAATTTCATAAAAAAAATCAAAAATGGAGGTGGATGTGGACCATCTTCAAACTGGGTCTGAAAAGTATTAATTAACGGTAGAAGCCATATAACTGTTCTAAAATCATCTTCAAACCGTGTCAAAAAAGTATAAATAAGAAACAGGGCTTCAAGCCGGCTTGGTCGTCTTGGGCCTGAAGATCTTCAAGCGAGTTGAGATCAGTATTACTCAGTCCTCTGGTCTTGAG
>BLSH010384346.1:250945-284461 GCA_018402905.1 Glandirana rugosa | reverse complement strand
ACGTCTTGTCACTATACTATAGCGACAAGACGTTTGTAGACCTTTGACACACACTTTGATATCGTCTCGCTTTTGTATAGGGTCAAAAGTATCACACCGACCGACTGTAGACTAGACACAACGCTACTAATCAAAGCTAAACTCAAGGCCAGTGGACTGAGTAATACTGGTTATCTTGAAGTGTCCCTGTGGACTAGACAGTACACTACTCGTCGGAACCAAACTCAAGACCAGAGGACTGAGTAATACTGATCTCAACTCGCTTGGGCCTGACATTTCAAGCCCAGGCATGGCTTGAAACCCCACAGGCCCTGGGCCTGGGCCTGAAAAGTTTTGGACCCGAACCCGGACTTTTTTTGAAAAGTCCGGGTCCGGGTCCCGGACACCCCAAAGTTCGGTACGGACCCGAACTTTACAGTCCGGGTTCGCTCAACTCTAGTCATAATGAGTCAGGAGACCAGAACTCAAACCAAGGCTGCTCATCACATGACAGATCAGGTGTCCCTGTGAAGTTCTATTGGTCATAATGAGTCAGGTGACCGGAACTCAAATCGAAACTAATCATCGCAACACAGATCAGATGTCAGCCAGCCACACTATGAAAACTGGGATATGTTTTCGCTCTGCTATAGTTTCACACACAGTTTCCAGATGTTTGCAGAACAGCGATATCATATCACTGTTCTGCAAACATCTGCAAACTGTGTGTGAAACTATAGCAGAGCGAAACCATATCCCTGTTCTTCTCTATGCTGTAGTTTCACACACAGCTTCCAGATGTTTGCAGAACAGTTATATGGGTTCGCCCCGGTTTTTGTTAGTGTTACACAGACTTTCCAGATGTTTGCAGAACAGTAGTTAAGTTAGTCCCGGTTTCATTTAAAGTGACACACACACAGTTTCCAGATGTTTGCAGAACAGTAGTTCAGTTAGTCCCGGTTTCATTTAAAGTGACACACAGTTTCCAGATGTTTGCAGAACAGTAGTTCAGTTAGTCCCGGTTTTATTTAAAGTGACACACATACTTTCCAGATGTTTGCAGAATAGTAGTTCTGTTAGTCCCGGTTTCATTTAAAGTGACACACAGACTTTCCAGATGTTTGCAGAACAGTAGTTCAGTTAGTCCCGGTTTTATTTAAAGTGACACACAGTTTCCAGATGTTTGCAGAACAGTGATATGGGTTCTCCAGGCTTATTTATACTTTTTTGACAGTTTGAAGATGATTTTAGAACAGTTATATGGCTTCTACCGTTAATTAATACTTTTCAGACCCAGTTTGAAGATGGTCCACATCCACCTCCATTTTTGCTTTTTTTTAGGTTTTTTATTTTTTTTAAATGCTTTTAGTTAATTCCCTGTCCCCATTTCTTTGTAGGGCACTTGTGCCACCCTTACCCCAATTGTCCTTCCTTTTGCAGACCTCTAGGACTTTCCTGGACTTTTTTACAGCAATTTTCAGAACTTTTGGTAAAATTACCAGAACCCCGGACCCGAACCCGGACTTGTTTTGAAAAGTTCGGGTCCGGGTCCCGGACACCCCAAAGTTCAGTACGGACCCGAACTTAACAGTCCGGGTTCGCTCAACTCTAATTATGACCAATAGAACGTCACAGGGACACCTGATCTGTCATGTGATCAGCAGCCTCGGTTTGAGTTCCAGTCACCTGACTCATTATGACCAGAAGAACTTCACAGGAACACCTGATCTGTCATGTGATGAGAAGCCTCTGTTTGAGTTCCGGTAATCTGACTCATTATGACCAATGCACCAGCACTTTATTGCTTTATACAGATTGAATGAGGACTTTTTTATGTACAGTTTTACCACTTGTTATATTAGCGCTGCACTTGATTAATTTTACTAGCTTGTTTAACTCTCTGTGCGGGTTTAAGTGTACTAGCTGCTTATTTGTTTAAATCATATTTATATAACTTTATCACAAGTGCAGGTATTCACGTTTATCACAATATGCAAATGTAGTGTCGTTTGCCCACAAGATCTCATGGTACAAAAGTACCATGTGATCCTGTTGCTTGGCCATTCAAAAAATAGTGCATGCATTCATTTTGGTATGGTGCGGTGAAATCGCACTGCACAGAACTGCATGTGAATCACATCCAGTTCCTAGTGTGAAAGGGCTATTACTGTGGTTCTCTGCTGGGGCTACCTGTGTTATAATCCATTTTGGGCATATATATTTTATAGAGATTTATTTTACTCTGGTTTTATCTCTATAGATCTGAGCACATGTAATTTTTTTGTGTATTTTTTGGGGTGGTAAAATCCAAATCCCCAGCCACTTGCTGGGGATTCAAATATTTTAAATACCTGCCTTTCATTCCCTTAATCTGGGTACACATAGGCCAAAAATCATCCAAAAATGGTCGGCTCAGCAGAAACCGTTTGACTTTTAGCTCATGTGGTCAGTTCTAGTGTACAGCTCTCTGTCCGACAGAAGCCAGTCACAGGAGCATGCTTGAAAACCAGCATTAAATCAGTGCTCACAGCCAATGTGTGTCCTGTGCCCTGTCAGAATACAATAGCTCAGCGGGTAGATCACTATACTAACACTATACTAACATCAGATGTATTAGTACAGCAATCTGTTCATTTTTTTATTCAGCCCACTAGGTTTAACCACTTCCCGACCGCCATATGCAGAATGATGGCAGGGAAGTGGTTCAGTTATCCTGACTGGGCGTCATATGACGTCCTCAGGATAACAAGCCGCCGCTCGCCCGGTGGTGTGGGAGGTCAGTCTGACCCCCCGCAATACCGATCTTGGTAAAGTGCTTCCATCTGAAGCACTTTACCATGTGATCAGCCGTGACCAATCATGGCTGGTCAGAGTGTAACACAGGGAAGCTGTTTATCGGCTTTTCCTGTACTCGGGTCTGCAGACCTGAGTAGTGGAGAGCCGATCGGCTGCTCTCCTGACAGGGAGGGTTTGTGCTGATGATTTATCGGCACAGCCCCCCTCGGATCGCCACACTAGACCACCAGGGAGCCTGCCCAGGGACCACCAGCAATGTGCCTACCCAGGACCACCAGGGAGCCGACCAGGGACCACCAGGGAGCCGATCTGGACCAGCAGGGAGACCACCCTAGACCACCAGGTAAGGGGCATAGTACCCAATATGAATGGCACTCAGTACCACCTTCAGATGCCACCCTAGACCCCCAGGGAATGGGCCCCTTTCAGTACATATGCCCACCAGTGCCCCCATCAGTGTGTTCCAGTGCCCCTATCAGTGCATACCAGTGCCACATATCAGTGCCCACCAGTGCCACCTACTAGTGCCCATCAGTGCCACCTATCAGTGCCTAGTGCCGCCTATGAGTGCCAATCGGTGCCTTCTATGAGTGCCCATCAGTGTCACTTATTAGTGTCCGTCAGTGCTGCATATCAGTGTCTGTCAGTGTTGCATATCAGTGCCCGTCAGTGCTGCTTATCAGTGCCGCCTAACACTGCTCATCATTGCTGCATATAAGTGCCTCATCAGTGCCACCTTATCAGTGCCACCTTATCAGTGCCAATCATTACTGCCACATCAGTGCCCATCAGTGATGGAGGAAATTTACTTATTTACAAAGGTTTGTGACAAAAATAGAGAATTTTTTTTTCTAAATTTTCGCTCTTTTTGTTTTGTTGTTGCGCAAAAAATAAAAACCGCAGGGGTGATCAAATATCACCAAAAGAAAGCTCTATTTGTGGGAACAAAATGATAAAAACTTTGTTTGGGTACAGCTTTGCACGACCGCGTTATTCTCATTCAAAACACAACAGCACTGAAAGCTGAAAATTGGTCTGGTAGGAAAGTGCATAGTATTGAAGTGGTTAATGAAGAAAAACTTCCCGTGTGTACCCGGCTTAATGCTGTGCCTTCTCTCCTACTGCAAACAGCGTGGAAGTTTTAGTTTGCCTCACCTGCCAACTGCCTGTAGCCAATGAGGGGAAGCAGGGAATGCATAACCTCCACACACACTGGAGCATAAAAGAGTATATGCCATATCGTGGTGGGGGGATTGTATTGTGGGTGGGAGGGGTAACAAAATGCATCAACACTTGAGTAGACAAAAATCCTTGCACTGGCCCTGCAGACAGAGGAATAAAAAGTCTCCACCAGTGTCCTACCAAGTTCAGGACAAGGACAGAGTGCAAGTAGCCCCCCTCCAACCCCCCCCCCCCCAGCATTAGGGATGGGCTGAATGACACCATGTTCATTTCACGCCACAACTTTAGAACATCAAAAAGGTTCAGAACTGAATAACAAAGCTCATTGAAAACTATGGGTCCCGAACCATAAAAATTAAAAGTGCCCATTTTGAAGGCTTATATGCAAGTAATTGGGCACACAGTGGTTACGGGGGTCCGGGTACATTTTTAAATGAGCAGTGATTTACTGATGCTTAAAGTGAAGAAATAAATATGAGTAACAAAAGTAGTGCCTGGGGGTCCTGTTAGTCTACGTGTAAAGTGGCACATCCCTACCATGTATAGAAGCTGCTGCAGCAATAATTGCATTTATAAAACCCCAAAAAATTAAATTTTCCCTTCAACCTTTCTTTATTTTGTAAACGGCTTGGGGGGCCAATCTGTATGATGAGGCCACAATGTAGTGCACTGGAAACAAGATTAGAGATATTTTGGATAAATTCTAGTGTCTCTTTCGCAGACTTTGGATAGAAGTAACAGGTGCAGAAAAATTGGCCTTTGGGTGTCGATGGCACCTTCACACCATAACCCTATAGAGGTACTCTTGATGAAAGTAAGAATTGGCCTTTCTGTCAAAAATGTAAATGATATGCACCTGTCAAACAGTTTCGGAAAAATTAGTCTTTGGATGCCTTCACACTGTAACCCTACAGAGGTACTCTTGATGAAAGCAAAAATTGCCTTGCTGTCAAAAATTGAAATATTATGCGCCTGTCAAATAGGTGTGGAAAAATTGGTCTTTGGGTATCGGTGGTGCCTTCACACCGTAACCTTTTATAGAGGTACTCTTGATGAATGCAAGAATTGGCCTTCCTGTCAAAAATTTAAATGATGTGCACCTGTAAATCAGGTGTGGAAAAATTAGTCTTTGGCTGTCGGTGGCACCTTCACACCGTAACCCTATAGAGGTACTCTTGATGAATGCAAGAATTGACCTTGCTGTCAAAAATTGAAATGATATGCACCTATCAAATAGGTGCGAAAAAATTGGTCTTTGGGTGTTAATTGTGCTCATGAAACCTACACAAAAAAAAATCTTCCATATGAAATCAACACACACAACGCTAGGCAACCTAGATGTCCTGCAGAGACTCCACATCCCAAAAACATTTAATCAGCAACATCAGCATCAGGGGCTTCATAGTTTCATGTCAGATGGTCCACAGAGTCTGTGGACAGACGCGTTCTATTGTCAGTAACAAAACCTCCAGCAGCACTGAATGCCCGTTCTTAAAGCACGCTGGATGCAGGGCAGCCCAGCAGCTCATTTGCATATTGGGCAACTTCTGGCCAGTGGTCTATTCTCATGACCCAGTAGATTGTGAAAGCTAAATTGGAAAGCTCTCCACCTCTGTTTTTACCCCTAGAAAATCGTCCATCATATGATGCAGACGCTGCTGATGTGGAAGCTAACAGCCCTGCACAAAAATTGTGAAATTCATCAATTCATCACACAATTCATCACACAGCCTCCTTCTCCACCACTCCTCTATTGACCAACAGAAGCCTCAAAACTACGTTTTCCATGACACTGTAACCTACCATAGTCGGGAAAGGCATTGGATAAACTCTTCTTTAAGGTGTCCTCAAAATATTTCATTTTCTGCACCCTCTGTGGGGATGGGATAAGTTGTGAGACTTTCCTCTTGTAACGGTGGTCAAGGAGTGTTGCCAACCAAAGTGATCCTTCTCCTTTAAGCCACGTATTCTTGGGTTCTTTCACATGAGGGAGCCCATGCACCACAAATTTGCAGAAGCATGAGAACCAAACTCTTCGGGGTCACTGAGGATTACAGTATTTGGAACTGCCTCCTCTCAGCTACGTACTACTCCCAAGGGTTTCGGGAATGGAAAACCATCTCTTAATGTTTGATGCATGTCTTCTTCTGCTTCAATGCCTCCAAAACTGCTAGAATCCTCCTCCTCTCCCTCCTCCCTCTCCTCTTGTGTGTTCTGTGGTGTAGGAAGAATGGTGTCTGCAAAAAGCGGGATTTGAGAGGAAAGGAAGCCCTCCTCTTCCTCCTGCTGCTTTGCCTCGAGTGCCCTGTCCATAATGCCATGCACAGTCTGCTCCAGCAGGAACACAATAGGGATTGTGTCACTGATGCATGCATTGTCATGGCTCACCATCCTTGTAGCCTCCTCAAACAGTGACAGAACATTTCATGCACCCTTTATCAGCTAAAAAAAAAAAAGCAGAGCCGGCCTGAGCCTGTTGTGCCATACTCACACAGGTACTCGTTGACAGCCCTCTGCTGCATGTGCAGCCGCTGCAGCATTGGCAAAGTCAAGCTACACCTGGTGGACATGTCACAAATCAGGCGGTTTACGGGCAGGTGGAATTGCCACTGAATTTCAGCCAACCAAGCACTAATTGTGTATGATCGCCTGAAATGGCGACAGACTCTTCTGGCCTGCTTGAGCAGATCTTCCAACCCTGGGTACCTATTGAAGAAATGCTGCACCACCAAACTGAGGACATGTGCCAAGCATGGCATATGTGTCAACTTTCCCAGTCTAAGGGAGGACAAGAGTTTTGTGCCATTATGTTACACCACCATCCCTGGCTCCAGTTAGCATGACATGAACTACCTCTGGACCTGCCCCTGCAGAGCTGCAAGAATCTTTGCTCTGCATGGCACTTTTTAGCCTGAGTCATTGAATAGCCCCTTGAATGCTTAGGGGGTACTTGTGGTTCATAGGACAATTCAGCAGAGGAGGGCATGGAGGAGGAGGAGGTGGTAGAGCTGACAAATCTCACATCATCATTACTAGCTGTATGGAGACGTGTGTCACGTACCTGGCAGTGGAGTCTGACAGTGCAGTGGGCGTTCATTGCTGGTATACTAAAAGGGCTCTATAGCTTAAATCTAATGAGACAATCGATTGAGCGTGGGTGTTTTTAATTTTCCACAAGGACCAACAATATATATATATATTTTTTTTTTTTTCCATGAACTAAGTATCAATATTATGAAAATATCACTTAAATAGTTCAGTACTGTGTTTTAATGATAATGGGAACCCAAATGGACAACACCCCCCCATATGGATACACCTTCTGGGAGGGTCTGTGGAGGTAGGCACTAGTTTATAGGTTGTCCCCTTATTTCTGGGTGAGGTGGTTTATGTGAGGCTAGACCAATCACATACTGGCCCACGCCTGATGGGCGGGAACATGGGTGATCCCACCCCTTCATTTCTGCTGGCGGTGTGATATAAGACTGAGGCCTTGACATGGTACGCTAGGCTCTCAGGAAGAGGCTGTGGCCTCAAAATGCGTTAGCCAGCCTGTCTAGGACACCATCAGAGAACGGTGTATTGGATGCAAACCCGCATACTGCTTGACACACTTGAAATCTTTGTTTGTGAGTATGTTTTATGATTTTTAATAAATGCTATTTTACTGAGGATAATGAGCTAGGCCCGTGTGCCCTTGTGTGCTTTTATGTTCTTATAGTGTGTTGGGACTTCCCCAGTCCATCAAGAGGTAGCATGGTGGCGCATTACCCAGTGATATCACAAGCAAAATACCCCTTATCCACCACTGTGGAGAAACCTCCTCTCCTTGAGCGCAGGAACTATTGTCTGTTTGGTTGTGCAAAGTGCAGTGGGCAACCTCTCTTGTGGCCTTGGTTCGGGAACCCCTGGTAGAGTGGACAGGAAGTTCCAGAGTGCAGGGGGGCATGAGGGCTGGAATGGATGCCGGTGATGATGTGAGGATCCTACAGAGGCTCGTGCTAGGCAGAAGGTTGGTCATACAGGCCGGGTCAGTAACTGGCGGACAATTGGAGCAGGCAAGTGGATAGTCGGGTACAGGCAGGGTCGTCAACAAGCAGGCAGCAGAGATATACAAGGATCAGGCAGAAGAAGGGTCGTAGGCAAGCTGAGGGTTGGTGCAGGCAGAGTTCAAGCAAGGTAGGGCAAGCCGGGTCACAGGTACAGAAAATCTCAGGATAAGAGTCACGGAACACTTCAGGGAAATGCTGTAGAACAGACAGCATCCGCAGCGGGGTGCAGGCGGCTTAAATAGAATGCACACAGCCACGCACACAGGGCACAGAAGGCCAGAAAACGGCCAGGATATCAGTCTTCCTAACACGTGACAGCACAAGTTGCAGCACTGAGCCCTGTCCTGCATCCTTCTGAGTTGCAAGCAGAGTTACCAAATGTGCTGTGAATGAAATATATCGTCCCTGACCATGCTTGCTGGACCACATGTCAGCAGTAACATGGGCTTTGTGGCCAACTGCCTTGACCAACGAAGCCACAACATTGCCTTCCACATGATGGTAAAGAGCTGGAATGGCCTTACATAAAAGTAAATAGCGCCTGGGAACCTGCCATTGTGGTACAGCACATTCTGCAAATTCACTGAAGGGGCAGAATCCACCAGACGGAAAGGCAGAGAGAGCCAGCAGCTTTGACAAGATTGCATTTATATGCTGGGCATGTGGGTGGCAGTGACTGTATTTTTTATTTCACTGCAGCAGATGGGGCAGAGAAATTTGCCGGCTATAGTCTACAGCTGGTGGTGTGCTACTGGCAGATGTGCTGCAAGGACCTGGGACACCCTATGCAATACCATTATCCCTGTCAGTGGAGGCTGCTGAGGGGTCATGAGGGGCATACCGGTGAATAAGTAGGAGGAACAGAATTGCATTCCTTTTGTGTGGCTTTCAGGTGTTCTTGCCAATGAGCTTAGTGGTGGGAGGTTAAATGCCTTGTCATGTATGTGGTACCCAAATGGCTGGTGTTTTTGCCAAGATTGATGTGCTTGAGACAAAATTTCCAAATTGCAACAGTGCAGTCGGCTGCAGATGTGCTAAAAAGGCCCAGACAGCTGAGCTGTGGGAAGTAGGCTGGGAGATAACAGCTCCACAATGTGATGGAATAGGATGGCATCTCTCTACTCTTCCATGATGGCTGCCTCGTTGGGGTTGTGCATCACCTCACTTTCCTCCTCTGCTCTAGCCGGCACCCAAGTCGCGTCAGTGACCTCATCATAGTCTCCTCCATCCTCATTACCACTTGAGACAAGTTGGCAATATGCTGCGGCTGGGGGAACATGACTTTCCCTATATGTGTATCAGTGTTTTCCCCTCTTTGTGGGCTCATGTTCCTACCTTCCTCAACCTCTGGACCAACATATGAATCAAGTAATGTCTGTGCACCGTCAAGCAGACTGAAGCTGTGTTCAAATAACTCAGCTGACAGATTTAACCACTCTGACAGCTGAAGTGGACTGTGCACTAGTCTCTGCTTGTGTGACTGAGGGTGAGGAGGATGAGGATGGTTTAGTAAGCCAGTCCACCTCTTCTGCATGTTGTGGCTGGATAGCACAAGCAACATCAGTAAACAGAGGGAATGATGCTCTGTCTGAGGACTGACCATGTCCACCTTTGCCTGTGGACAAATACGCTACTGGCCCCCTCACAGTGCCATGAGACTCTCCTTGTTGGCCTCCCAGACATGATGGGGGGTGCTTATTAACAAAATATAGTAAAGATGTGGAAATGTGTACATGGATGCACTTTAATCAATGGAAAGTGGTGTTTGGTGCACTTTAACTTGAGTACTCACTAACTCACTACACAGACACACTCCACTGATACACTACAATATACTGCAATAAATCTGCACTGACACATTGCAATATACTGCATTAAATGTGCAGTAATGCACAGAAATATACTGTGTTAAACTTGCAGTAAAGCATTGAAATAAACTGCGTTAAATGTGCACTAATGCACAGAAATTTACTGTGTTAAGCGGCATGTAATGAACTTACATATACTGCTTTAAATGTGCAGTAATGCACTAAAATATACTGCATTAAATGGCACATAACACACAGAAATATACTGCGTTAAACGTGCACTAATGCACAGAAATGTACTGCGGTAAACCGCATGTGATTCACTGAAATATACTGCATTAACCACTTTAGCCCCGGAAGGATTTCCCACTTTAGGACCAGAGCCCTTTTTGCAATTCGGGACTGCGTCGCTTTAACTGACAATTGCGCGGTCATGCGACGTTGTACCCAAACGAAATTAGAGCTTTCTTTTGGTGGTATTTGATCCCCTCTGCGTCATTTCTGATCGCCGCTATAAACAAAAGAAGAGCGAAAATTTTGAAAAAAAACCCAAATTTCTTACTTTTTGCTAAAATACAAATAAAAAAAAAATATAAAAAAAACATTTTTTTCTATTGGTTTTGTTCGATTTATATTCTTCCTCATATTTTTGGTAAAAAAAATCGCAATCAGCGTTTATTGATTGGTTTGCGCAAAAGTTGCCGCGTTTACGGGTGATGAGAATTAATTTCTGGGTTTTTTTTTATTTTTTACTAGTAATGGCGGCGATCTGCGATTTTTAGTGGTACTGCGATATTTCAGCAGACATGTCGGACCATTTTGACACTTTTTTGGGACCATTGGCATTTATACAGCGATCAGTGCTATAAAAATGCACTGATTACTGTGTAAATGCCATTGGCAGTGAAGGGGTTAACCTGCAGGGGGCGCTCCAAGGGTTAACAGTGTTCCCTGGGCGTGTTCTAACTGTGGGGGGACTGCCCTGGCTGGGGAAAGGGGATGATCACAGCTTTCACTTACAGGAAGGCTGTGATCATCGCCCTTCCCCCTTCAACAGAACGGAGGTCTGTGTTTACATACACGGACCTCCGTTCTTTCCGTGCGGGGGAGCCATCGCGGGTAGCCGGCGGCGATCGAGTCCGCCCTACCCGCTCCCTGGCTCCCCCCGAACACAGTGAGCGCGCTCACAATGCTAGTTATCGCGGCCGCCGTCCTGTGATGGCGGTTGACGATAACGAACCACCTTGTCGCCGTCACGCTGCACTGAAATATATTGCATTAAATGTACAGTAATGCAAATAAATATACTGCTTTAAATGTGCACTAACGCACTGAAATATACTGCGTTAACCGTGCACTAACACTGAAATATACTGCGTTAAACATGCAATAATGCACAGAAATATACTGCGTTAAACATGCACTAACGTACAGAAATATACTGTGTTAAACATGCAGTAACGCAATGAAATATACTGCATTAAATGTGCACTACTGCACTGGAATATACTGTGTTAAACGACCCATAACGCACAGAAATATACTGTGTTAAATGTACACAAACACATTGAAATAGCATTAAACGTGCACTAACACACAGAAATATACTATGTTAAACATGCACTAGCGTACAGAAATATACTGGGTTAAACGTACACTAACACACAGAAATTAAATGTGCAGTAATGCTCTGAAATATACTGCATTAAACATGCAGTAATGCACAGAAATATACTGTATTAAACGTGCACAAACACACTGAAATATACTGCGGTAAACGGAACGTAATGCTCTGACATATACTGCATTAAACGTGCAGTAACGCACAGAAATATACTGCAGTAAACCTGCCCTGAAAAAATAAACTGACACTAATGTAAAAATGAACGATCACTACACTCCCACTCACTGAACTATCACTAGGTTCACACTAAAGTGACACTAAAGTAAAAATGAATGGTCGCACTACATTCACACTGACTGAACTATCTCTAGATTCACACTAAACTGATATTCTAGACTGACAGTAGAATCAGAATAGCACACTATAGCACACTAACTGTCTAGTATCACTGAGAGCTCTGTTCTATCTCTCTGCATGCCGATATCACAGTACAAATGGTTGCTATTGAAAGAATATTTTTATAGTGTGGGGCGAGACTAAAAGCAATGAGCCATGATTGGAGTCATCATTACTTTCTCCAATCATGACTCTAACAGTGGCCTGTGCCCTGATTGGGTAAAGTGTTCAGTGCTTCAGCCAATCAGGGCTTTCAATGCACTGTGCGGCGGTGCAGTGCATTGTGTTCACTCAACAGGCTGAACAAACGCCCCAATAATTTGGGTGTTCATCGAATGGGCAAACAGCCAATGTTTGACTCGAACTCATGCTCGGGCTGAACCGCTTGCCCAACCCTACCCAGCATGGATGATTTACACTGTGTCAGAGCAGAGGCTCGCTCATTGTCCCACCAGAGGCTCTCCTCCTTCAGCCAGCCCCATCTCCTCTCTGCAGCCTTCAGCCACCTCCCTGCTGGTCAGTTTAGGAACCCGCCGTTGGTGCAGCAGGCACTGTTTAGACCGACCCGCCAGGTGAGCAGAGAATACATGGAGTTGAGCTTCAGCCTGGGATGGGGGTCAGGAGGAGGCAAGGAAGAGGGAGAGTGGGAGGGGTTGGAATTGCTACACCATGGGCCTCTGCAGTGTACTTGCCCCCTGGGCCAAAAGTTGCCAGTCACCCCCTGCATGCTTGGAAACAGCTGAATACATTACAATACAATACAACACATTACATCACTTCTGAAGTTGTATTCTGTCATATGAGCATTTTCAATATTCTTTGAGTTATCTCTTCATTTTTGATATGAGTGATATAAGAAAAAAAATATTGTTGTTGCTGCCAGAATCCTAGTGAGATTTCTGTGCTCTCTTCTGACTATTTTTGGTTTGCATTATACCTAGCTCTCTCTGTGGACTATAGAACAGATATCGTCTATGTTCTGGAAAAGAGGGGGGAAGTGTTTTGCAGTTCTTAAAACCTTCCTGCCCAGCCTAAAGCAGAATGATGGCTGGGCAGTGGTTTACCGTTCTGAGTGGACTTCATATGACGTCCTCTCTTAAAGCACCACTCGCGTGTCCACACAGCAGCATGATCTGTCACCGACTGTGTCCTCCGGACACAGCCAATGACTGATCAGTGGACCGGCTCACTGCAGGTCACATGACAGTTGTAAACAATGGATGGCTTCCTTTCATGCCATCCATTGTGTACAATTGTGTCACAGCCCATGTGATTAGCTTTGACCAATCACAGCTAATCACAAAACAAACGGAATTAATCTGTTTTATTTAGTAAAATGGTTGCTTATAGCAATGTAATGCACTGTTAAAATCAATCATAATGAATAAAAGAAAAAAATCCTGGTCACTTCCCCAGAGTAGTACAATGTTACTATAGTAACATTTTATTGCTCTGGTCACAGTGTGTTAAAAAAACATTGTAAAAAAAAGATGAAAAATGTAATAGAAAAAAAATGTAATTAGTTTTGCCGTACTGTTACCAAATCAATGCCCCTTATCACCGCCACACAAGTAATATGATGATTTCTTAAATTTCTCAAAAAAAGTGACAAAAAGTCACAACTTCAGAAAACCCACCATCCTCTTACTAAATACCTTGAACTGTTTACTTTAAAAAAGAGGGTAATTTGGGGGTATTTGGGGTCATTGTACTGTCCTGGCATTTTAGGGCCTCATGAAATGAAATAGTCCGTCAGTACATCATGATTGATCAATTTTCAGATATATACCAGAGTTTGTGGACTCTATAACTTTCCTACAGGCTAAATAATATATACTGATTTAGATTATTTTCACCAAAGAATTGCAGCAGAATACATTTTGGCCTAAATTTATGAAAAGCAATTATTTATTTGCACAATGTTATAACAGAAACTAAGAGTTTTTTTTTTATGTAAAAAATAATTGTAATTTAAAGTGAGCCAGGGCTGAAAGCTGAAAATCAGCCTGGGCAGGAAGGGGGTAAAAGTGCCCTGTATTGAAGTGTTAAAGACACGGCATGGGGTGAAAATACTGCCCTCCATAGATGCTGAACAGTAAATGTTGTCATCCTAGAACAGGAAGTATGTTTTTGGTAGGATCACCAAGTAAACAAAAATGAAAAAAACCTGAAAAAATGAAAGCTAAATCTCCACATCTAAAGGCTGGCAAACTGCAATGTTATATATATTTTTTTTTTCTTGAGTTTTATATGTTTTAAGTAAGGATGGGCCTGCGGTTCAAGTCAAAGTTAGTTCGACTCAAACATTCACCCGTAAGTCGAATTGAGAACATTATGGGGCGTTCGCAGCGACTCCGCTGCCGTGGAGCGCCCCATAATGCATTGCGCGGGTCACACTTGTACGTCACCGAGTGGCCCTGCCCTGCCATATAAATAAAGTGTCACAACAAATCGAGCTCAGTCGGTGGGAGCCCTCCCATGAAGGAGGAGCTGTTGCAATTTTTTTTTCAGGTCTGTCGCTCAAAGTGATGGATGATAGATTACAACGGGGGACACTTATCTTTATTTTTTTATTTTTTAATAAAGGACTTGTCCCTAATTGTCTCCTGGCGTTTTTTCTTTTTTTGACACTTTTGGGGAATTAGTAGGGATACGATGTACCCGATACTAATTCACATAGGGAGGGCCCGTGATCTGGGGGCCCCCTTATTAAAGGGGGCTTACAGATTCCGATATGCCCCCCCACCTGCAGACCCCCACAACCACAGCCCAGGGTTGTGGGGAAGAGGCTCTTGTCCCCATCAACATGGGGACAAGGTGCTTTGGGGTGGGGGGTGCAGAGGACATGTAGCCTGGTACAGTTCAGGAAGGGGTGCTAGCTCATCCACCCTTATCCTGGCCAGTCAGGTTGCATGCTCAGATAAGGGTCTGGTTTGGATTTTAGGGGGAACCCCACGTCAATTTTTTTTTAAATTTTGGCGCAGGGTTCCCCTAAAAATCCAAACCAGACCCAAAGGGCCTGGTTTCCCCTGGGGGGGAAGGCACACAAATTTTTTCAGTGATTTTTTATGTATATTGCCGGGGTCAGCAATACATTACAGCCGCGATAATAAATGACAGTTTTTCCTTTACAAATGTAATTTTCCTCTGGCTACGTTTTAAACATCACAGAGGTGCGCCCTTTTACAGACAGACTAAGAGACCCCCCCCAAGTACATTATTTAAAGGAATATTTCATTTTTATTATTTCACTTTAAGCATTATTAAAATCACTGCTCCTGAAAAAAAGATTTTTTTAAACCTTTTTTTTGCATTGATTGATTCTGCATGTTCCCTAGTGCAGGACCCGGGTCCCCATACACTTTTTTTAGGGCAATAACTTGCATATAAACCTTTAGAATGAGCACTTTTGATTTTTCATGATTTTCCCATAGACTTTAATGGTGTTCGAATGTTCACACAAATTTTTTGCCTGTTCGCATGTTCTGGTGCGAACTGAATCGGGGGGTGTACGGCCCATCCCTAGTTTTAAGGATAGTATAGTAAATACATAATCACATAATCCCATTACACCTGACACATAATAAACTAGTTAAAGGGTCCTTAGGACCTATCAAAACTCTTAGGCCGAGTTCAAACTGGAATCCACAGAGGCTCCCAGCAGTTGTCCGGTGGCTGCTGGTTCACAGTTTCAGGTCCGATTTCAGCCCAAATTTTGGGCCAAATTTGGACCTGAAATGGACCAAAAATGCACAGCATCTTTGTGCAAACTGCACCGGACCCGTTGCAGAGATGTGTCAACTGGCTCCATAGAGAGCCGGTCACACTCTCCTGCTATGAAAATTGGATGCGGAGAAACCCACATCCAATTCACATAGGTGTGAACCCAGCCTTACGTGTTTGTTTTGTGAATGTGTGCTCAAAACTTGCCTTGCTGATCTCTAGTTAGCACATATGTAAACACAAAAGGATTCTTTTGATAGCAGAGGGCACAGGGGATTAGGATGTAGGCTTTTGCATCCCTTACATTGTCAACTAGGTGATAAATAGTTCATTTAAAAAATATCATATTGTATATTAATAAAGTAGTACAAATTATTTCATTGCCATCACAGGGGTTTCCCATAAATGGTGTGTGTGATAGGTACAAAGGACCACAAAGCAGATTAGCCTGCAATAATTTTCTGCTTTCCGATGATTAAGCCAGTTTGATGTGAACCCTGATTTGGATACACCTACTGTACATGCTCATCACTAGTAACAAAGTGAACCTTTTGATACATTACTTTTATACTCTGAGCTGTCTCAAGTTTTATGAATGAATATAACTCAGTGAGCATGTTGTTTTCTGGTTATTTCCACTTTGCATTCTTAAAAACAATAGACCTTGATGTGTACGCTCAGCCAAAAGATTTGGTTTCAGATTTGGATAGAGTGGGGGAGGACTAGAACCCCTGTTCGATTTTTATTGCTATCTGGGGCTACATTAAAGAGATTTCCAACCCCTTACTGTCATGGGGACAATGGTTTCACGAGACAGGAAATTATGGAAAATCATAGAGTAGAGCAGGGATATGCAATTAGCGGACCTCCAGCTGTTGCAAAATTACAAGTCCCATCATGCCTCTGCCTTTGGGTGTCATGCTTGTGGCTGTCAGAGTCTTGCTATGCCTCATGAGACTTGTAGTTCTGCAACAGCTGGAGGTCCGCTAATTGCATATCCCTGGAGTAGAGGAATGCCGGAACCCCTGTCAACATTTTATTGCTGTCTCAATCAATCAGTGTTGTAGATTTTCTCTCACTTTCTGCCTGGTGAAAAAAGTTGTCACAACTTGTGACAGTTAGTGGGAGGAGATCTCTTTAAAGATATAAAAAAGTATTGGGACGTTTGCCTTTACACGCACATGAACTTTTTTCTGGGAAGGCTGTCCACAAGGTTTAGGAGTGTGTTTATGGGAACGTTTGACCATTCTTCTGGAAGTGCATTTGTGAGGTCAGGTACTGATGTTGGATGAGAAGGCCTGGCTCCCAGTCTCCACTCTAATTCATCCCAAATGTGTTCTATCAGGTTGATGTCAGAACTCTGTGCAGGCCAGTAAAGTTCCTTCACCCCAAACTCGCTCATCCATTTCTTTATGGACCTATGAACAGTGAAATAAGATACAGTAGGACAGTGTCCCCTGGCTGCTGGCTGGAGAACTGTCTTTTGTTGTGACGCAGATCTTTTTTCCTGTGGAATCTGACTTTGCTTAAATGGGGAGAGTTATTTTCTCTTTTTGCCTTGTATTTTTCATATTGCTGCTGGGGACTGTCCTGGGGAGTCAAGGGGCATGTAAAATCAAATTAGCTTATAGCAACACTGATCTGCTGAACATTAGATCACAACAAGGCTTGCTGGGAGGAGCTAGGTCGTCAAATGGACAGGACACTCGTAACAATGTAGTTCAATATTTTGTGAAGGTGCCACCCATTCTTATTTATGGAAAGTGGCGGAGGAAATTATGTGAGAGGAAACAAAACCGAGGCTGTCAGGCAGGTGTATTGGCAAGACAGAGGGCAAGCACATAAACCCCCTCTGCCCAGCCTACTTTTAACAAATGCAAGGTCCCTTGCTCCTAAGATGGATGAACTGCAATTACAGATTGCTGCACACAGTTTGGTTCAAAACTGTTGTGCAGTGATTATTGGCTTCATACTAATATTCGGGATACTGCTATTCAGCTGACCGGATGGACTCTCCACCAATAGGATAGAACCAGGGACCGAGGGGGGGGGGGGCTGTGTATATATATTTTGAGTGCTTGGTGTTCAGACAGCAAGACCGCCGATAATTATTGTTCCCTAGACCTAGAATATCTAGTAGTGAAATGTAGACCTTTTTACTTGCCGAGAGAGTTTACGGTGGCATTTACTCTTGCAGTTTATATACCGCAGGATGCGAATTCTGCAGTGGCCCTGGAATCCCTATTGGAAGCCATAGATAAAATTCAACATGTCCATTCTGATGGGGTACTGATGATTGCCGAGCGCTTCAATCATGCTAAATTGGGGCCCGTGCTCCCGGGGTTCAATGAATTTGTGAAATGTGCAACGAGGGGTGGAAATATGTTAGATATGTTTTTTTCTAATACCAAGAAAGCCTATAGAGCTACTGCCCTACTGCATCTTGGTCAGTCTGACCATCTCACTCTTTTCTTGACTCCACCGTATATCCCTATTGGACAAAGGAGGGCACTGGAGGTTAGGGAGATAAGGACATGGCCAGCTGGTTCCCTTGAGCAGTTGCAGGACTGCTTTGAGAAGACCAACTGGGACATATTCAAGCAGCAGCACTTAAATATGAATACAGATGTGGTGCTGAGTTACATACAAACTTGTATAACTAATGTCACAGTGAGTAAACGCATCAGGGTTTTCCCAAATCAAAAGCCATGGATGACAAGAAGGGTTCGGTGTCTCCTGAAGGAACGGCATAGTGCTTACAGGAGCGGAGATAGAATAAAATAGAGTGTGGCCAGGGCCAAATTAAAGAAAGGTATAAAAAAGGCCAAAATTGACTATAAAAGTAAAATTGAAGAATACTTTAAAGGAAACAGCCCACGAGAGGGCTGGAAAGGGCTACAGCACATTGTCAACCTAAGGGAGAGTAAAAACACAAATGCAAAGCCAAGTGTTCAACTTGCTGAGGAACTAAATACAGGCGGTCCCCGGGTTACAAACAAGATAGGGACTGTAGGTTTGTTCATAAGTCAAATTTGTTTGTAAGTCGGAACAGGTACATTTTTTAAGTGTAGCCTCAGCCAAAACAAATATTTTTAAGCTTTTTGGATAGCATAGGGAAGGGGTAACACCCCTGTAATGTTTGTTTTGCTGTCTATGATTCTGTTCAGAAGATTTCACCTCACTTCCTGTCCCAATGATAATTGGATTTTGAAAATTTTGGGTTGTTGTGGAAACAAGGATTGGTGAGAAAGCATCAATGGAGACACCTTTTTCCCATAATAACTCTTACAGGAGTGAATTTCCCTTCCTAGGGGGAGACTTCCTCTCACTTCCTGTTGTCTCCCTCCGTTTGTAAGTAGGAGTCGTTCATAAGTCGGATGTTCATAACTAGGGGACTGCCTGTAGTCTCTTTGCATGTTTTGAGGTTATGGTTTCCCAGGAATTGTACCGTTCAGAGCCAGGGTTGAATGACATTGCGCCCCTTGTACAGAAACACGTGGTGCCATAGGCATTCAAGTCAGTGAATGCTAGGAAAGCAGAGGGCCCCGATGGAATTCCGGGGATGGTCATAAAAGCATGTGCAGACCAAACTAGCAGGTGTTTTTACTAAGATTCTAAATCAGTCATTATCTTTAGCTGAGGTTCTAACTTGCCTAAAATCAACCATTACCACCACCCCCCCCCCCCAAAACCTAAAACTGCAAATATCGACAGTCTATAGGCCTATTGCGTTGACCTCGGTAGTTATGAAATGTTTTGAGAGAGTAGTGCTAGGGCTTTTTAAAACAGCCCTACCAGTTAACTTTGTTCCCCACCAGTTTGCCTACAGGGCAAATAGGAGCACAGAGGATGCTATTTCCCTCTCTTTGCATCGGGCCCTAAACCATCTAGTGTCCCCTTCGAATTATGTAAGAATGCTGTTTATTGATTACAGCTCAGCATTCAATACTGTAATCCCAGATCTTCTAATTGCCATGATGCTGAAGTTGAAGTTGCCAGGGTCTCTCTGTCTGTGGACAAGGGATTTCCTGGTGAATCACCCACAAGTGGTCAGACTGGGTAATTATGTCTCCTCTGAGCGTACAGTTAGTACACGAGTGCCACAGGGCTGTGTATTGAGCCCCCTCCTCTACTCATTGTACACTCACGACTGTGTTCCCTATTTCCCAACAAACAGTGTCGTCAAATTTGCGGACAACACTACTATTGTTGGTCGAATTCAGAATGGAGACAAGGTGTATTATAGGGAAGATGTCGACAAGATCCTGGAGCGGTGTGAGGAAAACAATCTGTTTCTAAACACAGGTAAAACAAAGGAGGCAATATTAGATTTTAAGAGAAAAAAACCTGATTTGGTGCCACTCTTTATAATGGGGGAACTAGTGGAGTGAGTTCCCGTTTTTAAGTTTTTAGGCGTTCATATTATTGAAAATCTAACTTGGTCAGCAAACTTGAGAGCAGTTTTCACAAAGTATCAGCAACGTCTATATTTCCTATGTCTCCTTAGGAAACATGGCCTGGATGAGAAAATTTTAGGGTCTTTTTACTGGTCAGCTATTGAAAGTGTGCTGACGTATTGCATCCTGGCCTGGTATCCAACCTGTACGGCAGTAGAAAAGGCTGCTCTCCAGAGAATTATAAATTCTGCACAAAGAGTTGTAGGCTGTGAGTTTGGCATGATTGACCAAATTCACCAGGCCTGTGGCTTTCGCAGAGCAGAAAGGATAGTGAGGGATTTGTCCCACCCTGGTAATCCTCTTTTTGAAATGTTACCGTCAGGTAGACGGTACAGGAAAATTAGGGTGAGGACAAATCGTTTTAAGAAAAGTTTTTACCCAAATGCCATTAGGGTGATGAATGAGGTTCTTTTAAAACAGAACAGACAGTGGTGATGCTGATCAGATATCTGCTGTGGTTGCTGCTCGGGGATGGGGGGGTGGGGGGAGTAAGCTATGTTATGTCATTAATATTTCTACAATGAGTGTTTTACCTGAGTAATTTCATTGTGCCTGGTTACAATTACAAATAAACTGTCTAATCTTATCTTGCCTTGTGCATTGGTCCAAATGATTTGCTGGAAGGGAGATTATGGATGATTGTTTTTCAGGGGTTGGGCTTGGGCCCCGTAGTTCCAATGAAGGGAACTCTTAAGGTGTCAGCATACCAAGACATTTTGGACAATTTCATGCTCCCAACTTTGTGGGAACAGTGTGGGGATGGCCCCTTCCTGTTCCAACATAACTGCACACCAGTGCACAAAGCAAGGTCCATAAAGACGTGGATGAGCAAGTTTGGGGTGGAGGAACTTGACTGGCCTCCACTGTGTCCTGACTTCAACCCGATATAATACCTTTGGTATGAATTAAAGCGGAGACTGCGAGCCAGGCCTTCTTGTCCACATCAGTGCCTGATCTCACAAATGCCCTTCTCGAACATTTCAAACATTCTCATAGACACACTCCAAAACCTTCTGGACAGCCTTCCCAGAAGTGTTGAAACTATTATAGCTGCAAAGGGTAGACCATCTCAATATTGAGCCCTACGGACTAGGATGCCATTAAAGTTCATGTGTGTGTAAAGACAGGCATCCCAATACTTTTGGTAATATAGTGTATGTTCCAAGCTCTTTTTTTCAAATTGTTACTCTTAAGGACTGGTGAGATGAGTCTAAATGTATTAAGAAGTTGACCATGCAATGTACAGAAAGAAGAAATAATATTAAAATTATAACTAAACATATACAGTACATGTGCCCTCATACCTGCAAGGCCTGCTAAAAAAATAAACACTGCATGGGGGCGTTATATGAAAAGTGTACTAACAAAAAAATACCTGCACCCGACCCAAAAGCGTTTCCTTCCTGGCCACTGAGGCCCACTCTTAGGATAGGAAAATGATAACTGAGCTTAGTCTACAGTTTAGGGAAGGTGGGCCCTTGGTAACAAGCACACAGAGAAGTGTTTTCCACCTAACTATGGTTATAGCCATAAAGACATACCTTTTAGGTATAAAATGGCTGACAGCTTCTCTTAGACAATTAATATACGCTTTTTTTCCCCCTAAAACATTTCCATTGGTTTAGTGTAAAAGTCTATTATGTGCTCTGAAGATTGTTAAAAAGAACTCAAACTAAAAAGACTCATTACTTAGACCTGCCTATACGAGGAATTGTGTGAAATAATAGGAGAGGCTGCCAGGTGAAAGAGCGCATAGCTGTTATAGCTGTTAGTATAGAAAGAGAAAAACATCTACAAACAAAACATCTTTGCTAAGCAGTGCAGTTCCATTAGGTACAGCTGCAAAAGCTAATGTGTAACCGTTATACAATAAACATGTATCATTTTAAAAGGATTATTTCTCAACATTTGAATATAATTAAAATTACAAATGTGTTATATGTCTAGTTTTAAGCAGGGTTCACTTAAAGCGCCCCTTTTACATTCCAGTGTTTACAAAATCCTCTGCCAAATAGAAGCTACTCAGATTTTTTTTTTTTTTAAAGGTATTTTATTAACCGGTTCCCGATCGGCTCACATACATTTACTGTGGCAGGTTGGCATCCCTGTGCTAATTGCCATATATTTAGGACAGTTTGCGCAGCCGCAGTTGCCAGAGGCGTGCCCCCCACACGCTGCGTGAGTGCGCCCGTGGGTCGGGCAGTCTCAATGTCCGCTGGCGACCCGCGATCGCCTAATACAGAGGCAGAACGGGGATCCGCCAATGTAAACACGGCGGCTCCCCGTTCAGTCAGGGGACATGACAGATCTACTGACCCTTGTATTCGGGAACAGTGAGATCTGTTATGTTCCTGCCAGACAAGCCCCCACACAGTTAGAACACGTTGAGGAAACACATTTAACAACTTGATTGCCCCTAGTGCAGTGGTTCTCAACTCCGATCCTCAGGACCCACCAACAGGCCAGATTTTAAGTATTACCTTGGGGAGATGCAGACTAGAAAACTGCAATCACTGAGCAGCAAATTATCACCTGTGATGTATTTCAGTTATCCTGCAAACCTGGTTTGTTAGTGGGTCCCGAGGACAGGAGTTGAGAACCACTGCCCTAGTGTTAACCCCTTCCCTGCCAGTGACATTTATACAGTAATCAGTGGCTATTTTTAGCTGTGAATGCTGTATAAATGTCAGTGGTCCCAAAAAAGTGTCAAAATTGTCCGATCTGCCCACCACAAAATCGCAGTCCCGATAAAAGCCACAGAGTGTTGCCATTACCAGTAAAAAAAAAAATAATAAATAATAAAAACGCCATAAATCTATTCCTATAGTTTGTAGACATGATAACTTTTGCGTAAACCAATCATTATACAATTATTGCAATTTTATTTACCAAAAATATGTAGTAGAATATATATTGGCCTAAACTGATGAATACATTTGTTTTTTTTTTATATATTTTTTTGGAAATTTATTATAGCAAAAAGTAGATTTTTTTTTCAGCAAAATTGTCTCTATTTATAGTGCAAAAAATAAAAACCACAGAGGTGATCAAATGCCAACAAAAGAAAGCTCTATTTGTGGGAAAAAAGGACATCAATTTTGTTTGGGTACAGCGTCGCACGACTGTGCAATTGTCAGTTAAATTGACCAGTGCCGTATTGCAAAAAGTGCTCTGGTCATTAAGGGGGCAAATATTTCCAGGGGCTAGTTAATTTTACCATTAACAAAACAGAGAAAACTGAAAAGAGTACATATTGACAGGCCAGTAAGACCTACTGGTTTACTTACATAGGTACATAAGCAGTTTATACAAGGATAAGTACACTTTTAACAAACAGCTGGTGAGTACACAACTTAAGGCATATAGCTTAAAATAGTCGGTATAGGCAAGTTATAAGGCACACAAATGACGTATCTTGATGAGAACCACTACAGCATCAGAGTATAAATCATATGACACTTGAAAGAGTTGACAGGATTTAAACCTATATAGCCTGAAACTGCACAAATCCAACTCGACCAAATTCTATCACATTTTTTTGGACAGCCCCCTCTTGGCATTAGTCAATTTGTACATAGGGCTTTATTTATTAAATCAATTCACATTTGCAATCTAGGGAGATCAGGTTGTTTCCATTTGAAAGCAATGGCTTTTTTAGCATAAAAGAAGATGAACCAAAGCAATGTCTTTTGAGGAGCACAAAGGTCCTCCTCTTCTAGGTCTCCTAGAAAACATCTAACAAGTGTACATATATTGGGTGAGGTTAGCTTCTCCTCTATAAAAGTAGTAATCCTAGACCAGAACATCCGTACCTCTAATCAATCCCGTATCATGTGAAAGAAGTCTCCAGTGGCAGTGTGACATCTATAGCATTTTGGAGAATCCAGTCTACCTATGTTACACAATATATGTATAATAGATCCTATGTAGATATTTTAATTAAATCACCTTATCTCCAGCTGCTATGACCCCAGGAAGCAATGTTAGTATATCTGTCTGTCATTGAGCTTTGATTGTAACAATGAGCATTATTTAGAAACCAACTTGGAATGATCATTCTCAAATAACAAAGTTTACAGTTCTGAGGGCTAAAGTAGAACATCCCGTAACCCAAGATGGGCTGCTACCACAAGATATAGTTGTATAAAAGGGAAAGAATATGTGTTGGGAGTGCCCACATCAGCCTGCAGTGCATAAAATGATTTACAAGTCTTGGGGGAGAATAGCTGATGATCATACTTGAGTCCAAAGCAGGCCCAACTACTCTGTGATCACAAACTCTGCTTCAATCTGTCATACACAAAATCAGTTATTACACCACTGGGTGCTGCAATCTTGTGTCCTTAGAAGAAGCCAGTGTGTCAATCACATCCCACATGTCATAGACTTTCAGCAGGAACCAGAGGAATTTTGATCCATCTATGGGCAGGCTGGTTGTACAGAAGTCAGTCTGTCAGGTTTTTTCCTGTGATCACTGCCAATAGCAGTGATCACTGTATTCTGATGGTGGGAAAACCTCCCACTGTCAAAATACAATAGCATAGCAGGAGAGTACCAGTGCTTAGGCTACATGTTGGGACTGGAGTTCATAAACAGCTTATGGAGCAGGTTATGAAAGTAACAATAAATGTACTTGCTTGGGCAATGGTAAGGTCCACAACATTTTTCAAAATGGGCCATTCATATCAATGAATGTTGAGGTGCATTGGAAAAAAATTCACACATTTTGCCACTTAAGTCTGTTAGAGTCCATGAAAAATGCAATGTGTCCAAAATACATGGTAACACGTGCAAGTTAATATACTGTATGTTTTTGCAGGCATGAAAATATAAGAGGCAGATCAGCTCGCTTTGCGTACAGATAACTGGTTGCTGGTTCCTGTTTAGCAACAATTATGTTCCAATGCAAACATAGTGCTGTCTGGATTCATCATATTTTACCTGTATTTCCTAGCAGACATACTGTATAATCACTTTTCTACAACTGTTAAACATCAGTACCAGATGGTAAGTAGATACAAAGTGCAAAGATATATATAAGACTCACAACATTCCCACATAAAAATAAAGGACAGGTTTAGAGATTCATGGCTCATGGGTTCATAAAAATGAATGTGCACTCCCGGCATACAGAGTTTAGGAGTTTAAGTGGAACTGTAGTTCTATAACACTTGCGGTAATCTCTCCTGCAGCAAAAATGTCCCCCTCTCACCCCAAGCAAAATCACCTCTTCTCTCAAACCCCCCCCCCCCAAAAAAAAGAGAAAATATCCCCAAATGAAAAGCCCCAAAAATAAATCCTTGTCTCTGTAAAGCAAGCCCTCCTCTCCCCAACAGAAAGTTTCCCCACAAGAAAAGCTCCCCCAAAAATAAAATATTCTCCAGCAGAAATCCCCTGAGCAAAAGTTCTCCTTGCCACAAAAAAACCCTCCCCCTCACAGCAGAATCACTCCCTTCCAAATGTCTTCTCCCCACAAGACCCCCCCCCCCACACACACACAGACACACACACACAACAGACATCACCCCTCACCCCAGCAAAACATTCCCCCCCAAGACCCCTAAACACAGAGTAGAATCAACCCCCGGCAAATATGTCTTCCCCATCCCACTACAGAATAATCCTCTCTCCTTCCCACCAAATCCCCCCACAGCACAATTACCTCCATAGCAGCCAGTTCCTCCCCACCAGACCCCCCATCAGAAACCCCCATTCATTCAGCCAAACATTCATTCCCATAATATACCCCAACAAAGCAGAATACCCACCCCTCCACTCCACAGCAGAACCACATTTACCCTAGCAAAGTCCTCCTAGCCAGATCTGCTCTCCGCACACAGCAGGATTATCCTTCTAGCAAGGATTTCCTCCATACCATAACCCCACCCCCCATATTAAAAATCATTGCTCTTACAGCAAAATGTTTCTAACAACAACCCCCTTCCACCCCCCTTTACCCATAAGAATCCCCATCCACCCAGAAAAGATATCTACCCACAAGACTTCTCTCCACCCACAGTCACAACATCCAACAGAGATCACCTCCCCCACACAGCAGAACCATGCTCGCCTGGCAATGATCACCTCCCCACTAAATTCTCCCTCCCAAAACAGAAATCACACCTCTCGTAGAAAAAGTTCTTCTCCCTCCATCCATCCATCTCCAGCAAAGATTGTCTCTCCATTATTCCCTGTCCAACTTATAGACCTCAGATACAATGCTGCACATATATTGGAACCAGTGGGAAGATTGTCTGGGAGCTGGCATACCCCCTTCTTGGTAAAGGATACCACCTATACGTGGATAACTATTATACCAGCCTGCCCCTATTTTGCCATGTATATCAAAAGACAATCCTGGCTTGCAGCACCTTCAAGAAAAACAGGAAGGGCTTCCCACAAAATCTCCTCACCCAAAAGCGACAAAACGGGGAATCTGCCTTCATGACGAATGAAGAGGTATTGGCCATGAAGTGGAGGGACAAGAGAGATGTCCACATCCTCTCCACTATCCACAATAACACCTCAGTGGAGATCCAAAGCAGACATGGCCCCATTGTAAAGCCCAAGTCTGTCCACGACTACAATCGTTTTTTATCTAGCCTATTTATCTACCCGTAAGTCACATTTTTGGTATAAGAAAGCCGCATTTCACCTTTTTCATATGGCCATGTATAATTTGTTTGTGTGTTGCCAAAGATCTTCCGAAAATCAATCCCTCAACTAGTTCAAATACATTGAAATAATTACTACTGCCCTCATTTATCAGCAAGGACCCATCCTAGAAAGTATTCGTTCCAATAGTGTGAGTCGACTCCATGAGCAACATTATCCCTTCCCCATCCCCCCCACAGAATCTGGAAGAAGGCGACATAAGAGATGCCATGTATACTCCAGAGGAGAAGTCAGAAGAGATACCACGTATTATTGCTCCGACTGTCCCTCCCAACCTGGCCTTTGCATCGGACATTGTTTCAAAAATTATCATAAACAAATCACATATTAGTTCCCCATATAGACTATAGACTGCCATTTCAAATACCTGTGTGGGCCATTTGCTTGCTACCATGCTATCTGACCCTGGCCTGTTTACCGACAATGTCTTTGCCTGCTGTTTTAAACCATGTTTCTGACTTCCACATTAACTGACCCTGGCCTGTTTACCAACGATGTCTTTGCCTGCCGTTTTAAACCACATTTCTGACTTCCACATGCACGACCTCGGCCTGTTAATCGACCATGTTTTTGCCTGCCACTTGGACTGGTCTTTTACCCTTATACATTAGTACACAGGGGTCTCACATATGTGAGGGGCTCCAGAAAGTGTTCAGAGTAGAGAAAACCAGTGTTTGTTTTTCTGTGTTCCCAGAACAGGGTCTGGTTTCCCGGAGGCTTCAAAGTGTTTGGGTGGGAGAAGCCTCTATCCCTGTCCCCCTGGCCCGAAGCTTGACTGTCCTTCCTGCTGCCTGGACCAATACTTTGGCTGTGCTGACCATATTGCTGCCTGTAATGACCCAGGACTATCTGGACCATGTTTCTTCCTGCTGCCTGGATCAATACTTTGGCTGTGCTGACCATGTTGCAGCCTGTAATGACCCAGGACTTTCTGGACCATGTTTCTTCCTGCTGCCTGGACCAATACTTTGGCTGTGCTGACCATATTGTTGACTGTAATGACCCAGGACTTTATGGACCATGTTTCTTCCTGCTGCCTGGACCAATGCATTGGCTGTATTGACCATATCCCTGCCTACTGCCTCTACTGACTATGGACAGTACTTCTGCCTTGACATCTCTGCCTGCTACCTGGACCAATGCTTTGGCTGTGCTGACAGTATTTCTGCCTGTACTAACTATGGACAATATTCCTGCCTGCTGCTTGGAGGATTGCTTTTGCTGTCGCTGACCACATCCCTGCCCGCTGCCTGGACCGATGCTCTCCTCTGTGCACCACTGCGCTACTAAAACCACAGGTAATCTTTTGTTATTTGGTATGTACATGCTATGTGTTAGAAATATGAAGGGCCTTCAAAAATGTGATTGGTATTCAGAAAATGGTATTGTGTAATTTATGCTCCTAGAACACCTGGAGGTGCTACTTGGATGTTGGGCCTCTATATGTGGCCAGGCTGTGTAAAAGTCTCACACATGTGGTATTGATATACTCAGGAGAAGTAGCAAATTTTTTTTTTTCAAAATGGGGTAATTTTGTTGGTAATTCCATTGTCCTGGTGCTCCAGGGCCTTCAAAAATGTAATAGGGGGTTGAGAAATGAGATGTGTAATTTTTGCTTCTAGAATGCCTGACGGTGCTACTTCAATGTTGGGCCTCTGTATGTTGCCAGGCTGCGTGAACGTCTCACATGTGGTATTGCCATACTCAGGAGGAGTAGCAGAATGTATTTTGGGGTGTCATTTTTTGTTATGTACATGCTGTGTGTTGGAAATATCTTAGAAATTGACAACTTTGTGTAAAAAAAATGCATTTTCATTTTTTTCCCACATTTTCCAAAAACTTCTGGAAAAAAATGAACCATTCAAAAGACTCATTATGCCTCATAGATTATACCTTGGGGTGTTAGCTTTCCAAAATGGGGTAATTTTGTGCGTAATTCCATTGTCCTGGTGCTCCAGGGCCTTTAAATGTGTAATAGGTGGTTGAGAAATTTATGCTCCTAGAACACTTGATAGTGCTCCCTGCATGTTGGGCCTGTGTATGTGGCCAGGCTGTGAAAATGTCCCACACATGTGGTATCGCCACAGTGTTTTTTTTTCAAAATTTTCCCTCTTTTTTTGCTTATATCGCAAAAAATAAAAAACCCAGTGGGGACTAAATACCACCAAAACAAAGCTCTATTTGCGAGAAAAAAATGATACAAATTTTGTTTGCATACAATGTAGCATGATTGAGTAATTGTGACTCAAATTGTGAGAGCACTGAAAGCTGAAAATTGATCTGGACGGGAAGTGTTCTAAATGCCTGGTATTGAAGTGGTTAAAGTGGTTGTATACTCGTAAAAAAAAAACCCTGTAAGGCAAAGGCATAATGAGCTAGTATGCCGCATACTAGCTCATTATGAAATACTTACCTCAGAACGAAGCTTCGTCAGGGCTGCCTGGTCCCCGCAGAGAGAGCTGACATTTTCCCCTTGTGAGATTCTTCTGGGTTTGCGGCTCCAGTGCTGTGAGTGGCCAGAGCCGCGAAACGTCTGTGCGCGTGAGCCCTTCTTTCCAGCAGGGTTTCCGGCAAGATCCAGTGATATGCACCGGGCCTTCGCCGGGACATCACAGCGCATGCGCCGTGACGTCAATGTCTGCATGCAAGGTGAATATCTCCTAAACTGTACAAGTTTAGGAGATATTAATTTTACCTACAGGTAAGTCTTATTATAGATTTTAGGGCATACAACTTTTCTCAATTGTCAGTATGAGAAAATCATATTGGAGAAACAAAAACGATAATGATTGTTCACAGGAGGATCGTTCACAGGAGAGCGAAAAAAGATTGGTTTCCTTTCTGCAGTCACCACTTGTAAAAACTGCCTAAAAATTTGATTTCAAAGGATGAAGTTAAAAAAAATGAAATATGTTTTAGGGATAATTCACACTAAGCCCTGGTTCACACATGTGCGATGCAGGAACCAGTGCGATTATAGAGCCGGTTCCCGCATCGCAGTCTTCCCGCAGGCAATTCACACTGCTTTCTGCGAACCGCTGCGGGTGTCATTACAAAGTCAATGATACCCCCAGTTTTGTTCACAGATCGCAGTGCGAACTGTGAACTCGCAAGTGAATCGGATCGCATGGGAGAGAACACCCATGTGATGTGATTCTAGTGCGGGAAAAAAAAAAGGTGTATTCACCTTTTTTTTGCGAATCTAATGCGAGTTCATGGCTGAACTCGCACTACTCAGAGATCACATGTGATTGGCACCTGCAGTGCGGGTGCGAATCACATGCAATCTCTGAGGTCGCACTAGTGTGAACCCGCTGTAAATGCGATGACAGATATTTTACTGCATTGTAAAATGTCTGTTACAGCGTTTGTTTACTATGTGTCCCATTCACACTGCAACACAGCTTAGGGTTGTGCTGCAGCGTTCTGTGATGAAATGTAGACATGTTGCATTTTATCGCAGCGCACCACACCAAATCACATTGAATGGTATGGCAGTGCAGAGTATTGCTCTGCTGTACAGCACCATGAATGAAGTGTACTTTTGTACACTTTTGAATTAAGTTTGCACAATACAAAAAAAGGGAGCCATGTGATGCGCTGAATTGTGCACCACACTGTCTCCTACCGCAGTCAGCAGTAAAGCGCTGCGGCAGATGTTTGTTATAGTGTGAACTCAGCCTTAGCGCTATCTCTTTATGTCACTTAAAGCACATCTTATTAGAAGTTCAAATAGTTAACACACACGTAAACATTGTTTTACATGGAAAGAACTATGCTACAGGTGATGACTAATCCTAGGGCAGCTAGCGACCCTGACTAGGTACTATAGAAAATATTATTTTGTTTTATTTTATCTTTATTGGTTTTAGACGGGATTATACAAACAGTACAAAAATATTTAAAAGGGAAAAAGGACAAAATAAGACAACTCTTCAGCAATAATGTGCTTAAAGGATAAGTTCACAAAAAAAAAAGATAAATGCACATTTTTTTTTGCAGCTAAAAGAAATGTGCATTTACAAATTTTTTAGGAGCCGAGAAAGCATTGACCAGTGATCAGCAGATAGCTGGTGCAATGCAGGTCTTCTGCAGACTGTCAGTGTGAGTTGTCTGCCCTTACATCGTACAGATAAACAAAAGGAGAGGCACTTCTAAGTGTAGGATGAAAACATCCAATCGGCAACTCACATATGTACATAGTACAATGGGCAGATCAGAATATAAAGGGTCCCCGAGGGGGTATCATCGGTGGAAGTAGTGCTCCACTCCTCTGCTCCTTGCTCCATTATTGTCAAGCCCCATTATTTCTCAGTCAAGGAGGAAATTATGAAACTAGCTCGGTCCCAACCTCAACTCCAATGCAAGGGCTTCCCAATTCAAGTTTTTGCTGATCTGTCCCCAATGACCATTCAACGCAGGAGAAATCTCAAGCCATTACTCACAGTCCTGGCTCAAAAAGGTGTAAAATACTGGTGGACTTTTCCCTTTGGGGTCAAATTCGCCTTCAAGGGCCACACTTATGGTTTCTCTAACCTTCCAGAAGGGGAAAAGATCCTACTAGACCTCAAGCTCATCTCTCGTGAAACTGAGATGGAATACACCTCCTCCTCTGCTGGATCTTCTAAGAGCCCTCCTCCGGTTAGCCCTATCACTCCTGTCTGGAACCAAACAGACGTTCCACTGCTACGTTGCTTCCTTCTCCTCTTGGAACATATGGGTCCCTTGCTAAGGTTACCCCCCTCCTCCTAGGATGTCTCCTTCACGTTGAAGCCTTCACCCTAAGAGACATTTGAACATTTCCCCCTTTGCCCATTCCCACCCAATTGGCAGTCTGGTTCTTCTCAGGCCTTCCTCTCTCAACCCCAACTCATAACACATCTGTTTATGCCTTTGGTTGTATCTTTCTTTACAGGAACTTGGGGTCAGTTTTGTTATAAGTGTTACATGATTTGTTCTATTTGTTCTTCTTTGCTTGCTAAATCCTATGGGTTGTTCAGTGGGTTGTTACGGGTTATGGGGGGGGTTTTTCTCCTTCCCCCATCTCCCCAAAGCCAATGTTCGAAAGCTTGGCCCTGGCAATAGATTTCCATTTTTTTTGTTTTGCTGGCCCGCCGGCCGGGGTGGCAGTCTCATGCTTCTCCACATCCCTCGGCAGTGGTTTTCCCAATGCTGTGGGATCCGTCGCTCCCCCCTCTCCTAGAGGGGTGTGTCACCAGTGTTTGTTACAGGGGGGGTTCTATCTCCCCCCCTGCCTTACAGTCATGAGACTGCATCTACCTCTTCTCTCCCTCTTCTCTTTCCTTTCTAGCTTCTTTCCTCTTTCTCCTAGCTGGTCATTGGTGTGTGTTCATATATCCGATGCCCTCCTGGTGGCCTGGACAGAGTGCGTTTACGGAAAAGGTCTATGTCAGAAGAGTTGCGGGGGTAAGTGTTCTATATGTTTGCTGCAGATTGCCACTTTCCCAACCCCAACATGGCTCCTACTAATTCTAAGCCTCACCTCATAAAAATAGCTACACACAATACACAAGGTTTTAACTCGCAGATTAAAAGAAGGAAAGTCTGTGATCTGTATCGTTCACTCCGCTTAGCCAAGCCCCTGACAAAACGAGGGGTGTAGCTATTCTGATATCAAAAACCTGTAATTTCTCCATCCATTCTGAACTTATTGACCCTGAAGGGTGATTCCTCTTGATCAAAGGTTCCCTAGATGGCCATTTATACACCATAATCTCTTATTACGCCCCCAATAAGAACCAACCCGCCTTCTTTGCTTCCCTCCTTAAGACCGTCTCACCGGTCTTGGAGGGATCCATAATTATGGGCGGAGACTCTAACATAGCTTTCGATCTTAGCCTGGATAAATCCAGGCCTGGGGCGGCCCAGCTTTCTCGTCCCTCAAAAGCTAGCCTTAAAATAGATAACTTATTCAGGCCCACGGTCTCATGGACATATGAAGGGAACTCAATCCAGACAAAAGAGACTATACCCACTTTTCCAAAGCACATTTATCTTACTCTAGAATTGACCATTTGTTTGTTTCCCCTGACATTATTCCAGAAACCTCAAAATCTCAGATTATAGACACGGTGTGTTCTGACAATTCGATTCTTTTTGCCACTGTTAAGGAGGGAACTAGAACTTCCCCCCATAAACCTTGGAGACTTAACATCTCCATTCTAGATGACTGGGTCAGAGCAAAAGAAATTGACACATCACTCAAGGAGTTCTTCCACCTCAATGATGGTGGTGGGATTTCAGCAGAAACCCTATGGGCAGCTCACAAGGCTTTTATTAGGGGGAAATTTATCCAGGTTGCCGCTCAACTTAAAAAAGCCAGATCCTTAGAAATCAATAGTTTGGAGAACACATACCGCTCCTTGAAAGCCAAACACAAAAAATGTCCTCTGTGTACTTATTTCACAATTGGATGCCGCGAGAGTAGAATTGAATTTAGCCCTAACCACTAGGGCTGAAAAATACATCAAATGGAGTGGAGCCAAGTACAGTGATATTATATCACTGATATGATATCACTGTTCTTCAAACATCTGCAAACAGTGTGTAAAGAGCGTAACCATATGCCTGTTCTTCTCTATGCTGTAGTTTCACACACAGATTCCAGATGTTTGAAGAACAGGTGTATGGTTCCTCCCCGGTTTTAGGTAAAGTGTTCTAAACTATTTCCAGATGTGTGCAGAACAGATGTTCTGTGTGAAGAACATCTGTTCTGGTGCAGAACATCTGTTCTGTGTGAAGAACAGATGTGCACTTATTAGCGGCTATAATAAAAGTGACACAGACTAAACAGATGTGTGAAG
>BLSH010384346.1:216917-227501 GCA_018402905.1 Glandirana rugosa | reverse complement strand
TCGGAAGAATCTTCTCAAATTCGACAATATCGACGTTTCCCACCCGGTTGAGTTATAACTTGGGACGCCTAATTCTGACCCTACGGTAATTGGAGGGACCGCCATACTGACTCAGACCTTAAATAACGACTTTCGCCAATACCAAAAGACGTACCTCTATACCGCAATACATGATATCCGGATGTTACCAATCATTAATGAATGAATTTGGACTGGTTTGTTGTGAGATCATCTGTAGACTCTACATTATTTCATTCTTTGTGTGTTTAAGTACTTAATATTAGTTTATTTATTGTATTTATTACATCTCAGATGTCTACTAGAGTGTTGTTTGGTCAGGTTTAAGTAAGTAATTACTAACCATTGTAGGCCTATAGTACATAACGCCATATCTCCATGCAGAAAACCATAACCGCTTTCAGCAATAAATTCCAGACTCAGTCATACCGCCAGGGAGGTTAATGGCATCCCAGTCTTAATCCGCAGGGTTCAATATTGAGTTGGCCCACCCTTTGCAGCTATAACAGCTTAAACTCTTCTAAGAAGGCTGTCCACAAGGGTTAGGAGTGTGTCTATGGGAATGTTTGACCATTCTTCCAGAAACAAATTTGTGATGTCAGGCACTGATGTGGACAAGAAGGTCTGACTTGCAGTCTCCGCTCAAATTCATCCCAAATTTGTGAATGTAGCGAAGCTTCATCTTTCAAAAAGACCCAATTACTGGGGCCTATGCATGAAAAATGGTGCTATACTGTATTCATTTGGGTACTTTTGCCCATTGCAGCTCTTGCCGTCAGCTCGACAATCCAGACTGAAAATAAAACAAAGCTTTGGAATGGCTGTAATAAACACTGATAACTTTTTTGTTAGTACGCTTTTCATATAAAAGTCCCCATGTGGTGTTTATTTTTTAGCAGGCCTTGTAGGTATGAGAGAACATGTACTGTATACAGTATCTCATAAAAGTGAGTTCACCCTTCACATTTTTGTAAAAATTTTATTCTATCTTTTCATGTGACAACAATGAAGAAATTACACTTTTATACAATGTGAAGTAGTGAATGTACAGCTTGTATAATAGCGTAAATTTGCTGTCCCCTCAAAATAACTTAACACACAGCCATTAATGTCTAAACCGCTTGCAACAAAAGTGAGTACACCCCTAGGTGAAAATGTCCAAATTGGGCCCAATTAGCCATTTTCCCTTCCCGGTGCCATGTGACTCATTAGTGTTACAAGGTCTCAGGTGTGAATGGGGAGCAGGTTTGTTAAATTTGGTGTCATTGCTCTCATGCTCTCACTCTCTTATACCGGTCACTGGAAGTTCAACACGGCACCTCATGGCAAAGAACTCTCTGAGGATCAAAAAAAAAGAATCGCTGCTCTACATAAAGATGGCCTAGGCTATAGGAAGATTGCCAAGACCCTGAAACTGAGCTGCAGCACAGTGGCCAAGACCATACAGTGGTTTAACAGGACAAGTTCCACTCTGAACAGGCTTTGCCAATGGTCGACCAAAGAAGTTGACTGCGTGTGCTCAGCATCATATTCAGAGGTTGTCTTTGGGAAATAGACATATGACTGCTGCCAGCATTACTGCAGAGGTTGAAGGAGTGGGGGGTCGACCTGTCAGTGCTCAGACCATACACCGCATATTGCATCAAATTGGTGTGCATGGCTGTCATCCCAGAAGGAAGCCTCTTCTAAAGATGATGCACAAGAAAGCCCACAGTTTGCTGAAGACAATCAGACTAAGGACATGGATTACTGGAACCATGTCCTGTGGTCTGATGAGACCAAGATAAACTTATTTGGTTCAGATGGTATCAAGCGTGTGTGGCGGTAACCAGGTGAGGAGTACAAAAACAAGTGTGTCTTGCCTACAGTCAAGCATGGTGGTGGGAGTGTCATGGTCTGGGGCTGCATGAGTGCTGCCGGCACTGAGGAGCTACAGTTCATTGAGGGAACCATGAATGACAACATGTACTCTGGCATACTGAAGCAGAGCATGATCCCCTCCCTTCGGAGACTGGGCCGCGGGGCAGTATTCCAACATGATAAAAACCCCAAACACACCTCCAACATGATCACTGCCTTGCTAAAGAAGCTGAGGGTAAAGGTGATGGACTGGCCAAGCAGGTTTCCAGACCTAAATCCTATAGAGCAGTGATTCTCAACTCAAGTCCTTGGGACCCGCCAACAGGCCAGATTTTCAGTATTACCTTGGGGAGATGCAGACTAGAATACTGCAATCACTGAGCAGCAAATGATATCACCTGTGATCCATTTCAGTTATCCTGTAAACCTGGCCTGTTAGTGGGTCCCGAGGACCGGAGTTGAGAACCATTGCTATAGAGCATCTGTGGGGCATCCTCAAATGGAAGATGGAGGCGCACAAGGTCTCTAACATTCATCAGCTCCTTGATGTTGTCATGGAGAAGTGGAGAGGATTCCAGTAGCAACCTGTGAAGCTCTGGTGAACTTCATGCCCAAGAGGGTTAAGGCAGTGCTGGAAAATAATGGTGGCCACACAAAATATTGACACTTTGGGGTTGATTTACTAAAGCTTGAAAGTGCAAAATTTGGTGCAGCTCCAGACGGAAACCAATCAGCTTCAAGGTTTTATTGTCAAAGCTTGATTGAACAAGCTGAGGTTAGAAGCTGATTGGCTAGCATGCACAGCTGCACCGGTTTTTGCACTGACCAGCTTTAGTAAATCAACCCCTTTGGGCCCAATTTGGACATTTTCGCTTAGGGGTGTACACACTTTTGTTGCCAGCGATTTAGACATCATTGGCTGTGTGTTGAGGTGTTTTGAGGGGACAGCAAACTTATACATTTATACAAGCTTTACACTCACTACTTTACACTGTAGCAAAGTATAATTTCTTCATTGTTGTCACATTTTGTGAGATACTGTATGTTTAGTTATCATTTTAATATTATTTCTTCTTTTTGTACATTGCATGGTCAACTTCTTAATACAATAAGACTCATCTCCCAAGTCTTTAAGAGTAACAATTTGCAAAAAAGGAGCTGGGAACATACGCTATATTACCAAAAGTATCGGGACGCCTGACTTTACACACACATGAACTTTAACGCATCCCAGTCTTAGTGGTTTAATAATAAGTTGGCCCATACTTTGCAGCTATAAAAGCTTCAATTCTTCTGGCAAGGCTGTCCACAAGGTTTAGGAGTGTGTCTATGGGGATTTTTAACCATTATTCCAAAAGCGCATTTCTGAGGTCAGGCACTGATGTAGACGAGAAGGCCTGACTTTCAGTCTCCTCTCTAATTCATCCCAAAGGTGTTCAATCAGGTTGAGGTCAGGTCTCTGTGCAGGTCAGTCAATTTGCTCCACCCTGAAATCGCTCATCCATGTCTTTATGAACCTTGTATTGTGCATTGGTGTGCAGTCATGTTGGAACAGGAAGGAGCTATCCCCAAACTGTTCTCACAAAGTTGGGAGCATGAAATTGTCCAAAATGTGTTGGTATGCTGATGCCTTAAGAGTTCCCTTCACTAGAACTAATAGCGAAAAGGTACTCCCCCAGTACATATAGCGGGACTTTAAAGGCAGTACAATGAAATTATAAAAAATACATTTTATTCCAGAAAAAGGAAGAACACAGAATTACAAACATGTGCTAAATCACATATATTGATAAAATCATCAAGACCAAAGTTGTTACATTCCAGAGCTGGTACATGAAAGCGGTGTGGTTCATGTGTAGAGATGGAATCCTGATGGGTAAAGGCCCGACATGTTTCGGATGGACTACCCTTCTTCAGGGGCCAATTAGTAACCCATGTACATATTCTGAAAGACATCATATCATTATACACTGGTATTGCATGCGACAGGGTTGGGGGTATGGGAACAAAGTCATGGAGGGCAACTCACCCCACACCAGAAGTAGAGGTCATACAGCATATCCAGAGCCACCTCTGAAAGGATGAAAGAGGAACAGAATCCCCATGTGATGTTAGGAGAGCAGGGAACAAGGAGACCCCCACCGGTCAGGCGCCACCCCGAGGGTTCCGGGTACCACAAGGGCCCCCTGCATATGGCAAAGCCGAAAAGCAGGAGAGGCCCTCTATTGGACTGACACCACAAGGCCTGGGAATGAAGCAAAAAAAAGGGAATGAGGAACAAGGATCCAAAAATAGCCATTGGGCGATGCAACGGTGGGAGATGAGGGGGACCACCAATTGGATCCACATAATCCCCATCGTGCATAGCCATCCCGAAAAGTGACCGATCATTGCACATATAATGCATGATGGTCAGTTCGGGGCAAAAGAGCACATGTCCAGAAGGATATTTGAAGAGAGTTTTTACATGTGGGTGGATGGGTGATAACGTGGTCCGAGCTGCTGCAGAGGCGGTGGCTACTGAATTCATTGCCACCACCACAGGGATTTTGGTGCCAAAAAGTTCAATCATGTGACCCCTCTGCGCCCATGGATGACCTCACAGTGTCGTGCGCCGACACTGTGAGGTCATCCATGGGCGCAGAGGGGTCACATGATTGAACTTTTTGGCGCCAAAATCCCTGATAAAAAGAGGTGGTGGCAATGAATTCAGTAGCCACCGCCTCTGCAGAAGCTCGGACCACGTTATCACCCATCCACCCACAGGTAAAAACTCTCTTCAAATATCCTTCTGGACATGTACTCTTTTGCCCCGAACTGACCATCATGCATTATATGTGCAATGATCGGTCACTTTTCGGGATGGCTATGCACGATGGGGATTATGTGGATCCAATTGGTGGTCCACCTCATCTCCCAACGTTTCATCACCCAATGGCTATTTTTGGATCCTTGTTCCTCATTCCCTTTTTTTTGCTTCGTTCCCAGGCCTTGTGGTGTCAGTCCAATAGAGGGCCCCTCCTGCTTTTCGGCTTTGCCATATGCAGGGGGCCCTTGTGGTACCCGGAACCCTCGGGGTGGCGCCTGACCGGTGGGGGTCTCCTTGTTCCCTGCTCTCCTAACATCACATGGGGATTCTGTTCCTCTTTCATCCTTTCAGAGGTGGCTCTGGATATGAGGTATGACCTCTACTTCTGGTGTGGGGTGAGTTGCCCTCCATGACTTTGTTCCCATACCCCCAACCCTGTCACATGCAATACCAGTGTATAATGATATGATGTCTTTCAGAATATGTACATGGGTTACTAATTGGCCCCTAAAGAAGGGTAGTCCATCCCGAAACATGTCGGGCCTTTACCCATCGGGATTCCATCTCTACACATGAACCACACCGCTTTCATGTACCAGCTCTGGAATGTAACAACTTTGGTCTTGATGATTTTATCAATATATGTGATTTAGCACATGTTTGTAATTCTGTGTTCTTCCTTTTTCTGGAATAAAATGTATTTTTTATAATTTCATTGTACTGCCTTTAAAGTCCCACTATATGTACTGGGGGAGTACCTTTTCACTACTACTTGAATGGGATGTTGGCAGACCCCTTTTGATTAGGTTGGGGTTATTTTCATAAATGTTCACTAGAACTAAGGGGCCAAGCTCAACCCATGAAAAACAATGCCACACCATAATTACACCTCCACCAAATGATTTGGACCAGTGCACAAAGCAAGGTCCGTAAAGACATGAATAAGTGAGTTTGGGGTGGAGCAACTTAACTGGCCTGCACCTCAACCCAATAGAGCACCTTTGGGATGAATTTGAGAGGACACTGCAAACCAGGCCTTTTCGTCCACATCAGTGCCTGATCTCACAAATGCGCTTCTAGAAGAATGGTCAAATATTCTCATCGACATACTCCTAAACCTTGTGGACAGCCTTCTCAGAAGAGTTCAAGCTCTTATAGCTGCAAAGGGTGGGCCAACTCAATATTGAACTCTACGGACTAAGACTGGGATGCCATTTACCACTTGCCGACCGTGTAATGTAATTACATGGCCGCAAGGTGGATCCATTGTTCTGGGAGGGCGTACTATAATGTCCTCCCAGAATCGTGCTCCTGAAGCGATCACATGTAAACAAGCCGGTGAATATCCGGCTTGTCTCTCCCCTCTCCGTACCAGGCGGTGCAATGTGAGAGGAGAGGGGGGAGAGAGGTGATGCAGTGGTGTTGTGGGCAGGATCTGAAGTGCCCACAGCACCACTATGTGCCAAGCTGGGACCCCTCATCCACCCATCCATGCTCACCCATGCAGCCTCATCTATGCTCATACATCCGTGCTCACCCATCCGCCACCCATGCATCTGTGCCCACCCATCCACCACCCATGCATCCGTGCTCACCCATTCGTGCCCACCCATCCATCACCCATACATCCGTGCTCACCCACCGTGCTCACCCATCCGTCATCCATGCTCGCCGTGCTCACCCATCCGTGTTCACCGATCCGTCACCCATGCATGCGTGCTCACCCATCCGTGCTTACCCGTCCATCACCCATGCATCCATGCCCACCCACCCGTCACCCATGCATCCGTGCTCACCCATCCGTGCACACCTATCCGTCACCCATGTATTTGTGCTCACCTATCCATCACCCATGCATCCATGCTCACCCATCCGTGCCCACCCATTTGTCACCCATGCATCCGTGCTCACCCATCCATCACCCATGCATCCGTGCTCACTCATCCGTCACCCATGCATCCGTGCTCACTCATCCGTCACCCATGCATCCGTGCTCACTCATCTGTCACCCATCCATGCTCACCCATCCATCGCCCATGCATCCATGCTCACCCATCCGTGCTCACTCATCTGTCTCACCCGTGCATCCGTGCTCACCCATCCGTGCTCACTCATCTGTCACCCATGCATCCGTGCTCACCCATCTGTCACCCATGCATCCGTCGTCACCCATCCGTGCTCACCCATCCATCGCCCATGCATCCATACTCACCCATCCGTGCTCACTCATCTGTCACCCATCCGTACTCACCCATCCATCACCCATGCATCCGTGCTCACGCATCCATCACCCATGCATCCGTGCTCACCCATCCGTGCTCACTCATTTGTCACCCATGCATCCGTGCTCACCCATCCGTGCTCACTCATCCTTCACCCATGCATCTGTGCTCACCAATCCTGCCATGCTCACCCATGCATCCGTGCTCACCAATCCAATCGTGCTCACCCATGCAGCTTCATTTTGCTCCGCCATGCATCCGTGCTCCGCCATGCATCCGTGCTCCGCCATGCATCTGTGCTCACCCATGCATCTGTGCTCACCCATGCATCTGTGCTCACCCATGCATCCGTGCTCACCCATCCGTGCTCACTCATCTGTCACCCATGCATCCGTGCTCACCCATCCGTGCTCACTCATCCGTCACCCATGCATCCATGCTCCGCCATCCATCTGTGCTCATCCATACATGCATGCTCACTCATGCATCCATGTTCCGCCATCCATCTATGCTCATCCATGCATCCGTGTTTACCCATCCAGCCATGCTCACCCATGCATCCGTGCTTACCAATCCAGTCATACTAACCCATGCAGCCTCATCCGTGCTCACCCATCCAGCCGTGCTCACCCATCCAGCCGTGCTCACCCATCCAGCCTCATCCGTGTTCACCCATGCATCTGTGTTCACCCATGCATCTATGCTCCGCCATCCATCTGTGCTCACTCATCCATCCATGCTCAGACATGCATCTGTGCTCCACCATCCATCTGTACTCACCCATGCATGCGTGCTCATCCATGCATGCATGTTCACCCATGCATTAGTGCTCAACCATGCATCCGTACTCAGTCATCCCCATCCATGGCTTATCCACCCCCATTCATGCTCATTTATGCCTCATTCATGCTCATCCATACCACATCAGTTCTCATCCATGACACATCAATGCCACTACAGTACCCATCCGTGCCACTACAGCACCCATTAGTGCCAATACAGTGCCCATTAGTGCCACCACAGTGCCTCACAATAATGTAATAGGTAGTCAAATTAGATATGAAATTTATGCCCCCGGAACGCCTGATGGTGCACCCTGCATGTTGGGCCTCTGTATGTGGCCAGGCTGTGTAAAAGTGTCACATATGGTATCGTCATACTCGGAACGAGTAGCAGAATATATTTTGAGGTGTAATTTTTGCTAGGTACATGCTGTGTGTTAGAAATATTGTATAAATGGACAACCTTGTGTAAAAAAAAATGCATTTTCATTTTCTTTCCACATTTTCCAAAAACTTGTGGAAAAAATGAACCGTTCAAAAGACTCATTATGCCTCATAGAATATACATTGGGGTGTTTACTTTCCAAAATGGGGTCATTTTTTGTGTGTTTCCATTGCCCTGGTGCTCCAGGACTTTCAAAAGTGCAAGAGGTAGTCAGGAAATGATATGTACAATTTATGTCCTTAGAACGTCTGATGGTGCTCCTTGCATGTTAGACCTGTCTGTGGCCGGGCTGTGTAAAAGTCTCACACATGTGGTATCCCCATACTCTGGAGGAGTAGCAGAATGTGTTTTGGGGTGTGGTTTGTGGTATGCATATGCTGGGTGTGAGAAATAATCTGTTAATATTACAATTTTGTGAAAAAAAAAACAGAAAAAAAAATCTTCATTTTGCAAAGAATTGTGGGAAAAATGACAACTTCAAAAAATTCACCATGCCTCTTACTAAATACATTGGACTGTCTACTAGGGGTCATTTGGGGGGTATTTGTACTTTCCTGGCTTGTTAGGGTCTCAAGAAATGAGATAGGCCGTCAGTGCATCAGGTGTGATCAATTTTCAGTGATTGGCACCATAGATTGTAGACTCTATAACTTTCACAAAGACCAAATAATATCCACTAATTTGGGTTATTTTTACCAAAGATATATAGCAATATAAATTTTGGCCAAAATGTATGAAGACAAATTTTACAAAATTTTCGGTCTTTTTCCATTTATTGCCAAAAAATAAAAACCCCAATGGTGATTAAATACCACCAAAAGAAAGCTCTATTTGTGTGAAAAAAAGGACAAAAAATTCATATTTGTACAGTGTAGTATGACTGAGTAATTGTCATTCAAAATGTGAGAGCACTGAAAGCTGAAAATTGGTCTGGTTAGGAAGGGGGTTTAAGTGCCCTGTGGTCAAGTGGTTAAAGTTCATGTGCATGTAAAGGCAGGCATACAAATACTTTTGGTAATATAGCGTATTAACAGGCTTATAATATCTCATGGGTCATACCTTAATCATAGTTATATACATCATCATAATGAAGAAGAGAATGGTAGGATTGATATTGCCAAATGGCAATAGGGGTTGTAGTAAACAGGAGAAGAGAGTAGAAGGGATGGTCATGTAGGATAACTCAGCCGATCATCAGTACATACACAACTGGTGGGACCACAGAGGGAACCACATGAGAACAGTTAGGATACCACTGCTAAGTCCGCATATTCGAGCCACAGGAACCAAATTTTATTACATTTGGCAGGGCATGCCCTACTACAATAAGCAAACAAGGACAGAGGCGCTTCTAAATGCAGACTGTAAAACATTTTAATAACATCTTTAAAATCTAGAGCATGGCAACTCACAAAGGCATCTATTAAAAGTGCATGTAAGTGGTCCCAAGAGGGAACGTCAGCAGCTCACCGTCCCCACCAGGAAGCATCGAGTACAGTCAGGAGATGTATCTGTGGTCTGTAGCCGGCAAGACGCTGGACTGGGCGATCAGAGCTCACTGTGGAGTGTCGCGGCGGGGTGACGTCATCAAAAGTGCGACACGTTTCTGAGTGTGCGGTTCACACAACAAGACGTGACCGCGCTCTTTCATCAGGCACCAGGAAGTTCAATGTCGGCCATTTTTAATAGTCCAAGCAGAGCTAGGAAGTGGATCACTCGGGGCGAGATGAGTGCGGGTCAGGGGCTGATAGAGCTAAAACTTAAACTAAAATCAGGAACTAAAATCAAAGTCAGTGAGTGATTCAGTGAGCTCTGATCGTCCAGTCCAGCGTCTTGCCGGCTACAGACCACAGATACATCTCCTGACTGTACTCGATGCTTCCTGGTGGGGACGGTGAGCTGCTGACGTTCCCTCTTGGGACCACTTACATGCACTTTTAACCACTTGACAACTGGGCACTTAAACCCCCTTCCTAACCAGACCAATTTTCAGCTTTCAGTGCTCTCACACTTTGAATGACAATTACTCAGTCATACTACACTGTACCCAAATGAAATTTTCGTCCTTTTTTTCACACAAATAGAGCTTTCTTTTGGTGGTATTTAATCACCACTGGGGTGTTTATTTTTTGAGCAATAAATGGAAAAATACCGAAATTTTTGTAAAAAAATGCATTTTTCTTTATTTCTGTTATAACATTTTGCAAATTAGTATTTTTTCTTCGTAAATTTTGCCCAAAATTTATACTGCTACTTTTTTTCCTGCTTTTAAAGTAAACCCATGTCACATCATACTGACTCATTAACAGTAAGTTTCACACTCTCGTGACTTTCGACTTTTAACCAGACCAATCCTTCCCCCAAATTCACGGGTCAACAGTTCACCAATTTTCACGTACATTCACCAGGGTTCTCCCTTGCAGTCGTCGAGTGGCAGGGGTGGTCCTT
>BLSH010384346.1:194358-208329 GCA_018402905.1 Glandirana rugosa | reverse complement strand
GACACGTCAATGGTCACCAATACCTCTCCTTCCACCCTTTAGCGTCTGTCGATCTCACTAAAAACAAAAAATCACTCTAGCTGTCTGCTATTTCCCACCTGCCTCTCCATAACCACTGGTAACTGCACAGACCCTCCCTGCAACACAAAAAATCACTCTAGATGTCTGCCATTTCCCACCTGCCTCTCCATAACCACTGGTAACTGCATAGACTGCACTCTTCATTTGAACACTGGACTAAATTGCCTAACTGAACTTTTTCTGCCTTGCGAAGAATTTGAAACTGCTGTCTATACTTGCTTGTTTGTTTATTTTTTGAAAGTGACACTTACTTTGTATTATGCTGCCTTGAACAAGATCAAATATTTTAACCTTATCCTCTTGCCCCCTACTGCATTGCACTCTGCCATGGCCTGTTCTAAACCCCCATTCTGTCCATGAGCCTGGTTTTATCAGCTCCTAATTTAATAATTGTCAAACCCCCACCATCCCAGTATAAATGTAGTTCAATCTCTGAGACAGCTGGAGAGGGCTTGGGCTGGCCACTCCTGCGAAAAGTGGTTTGGCACTTGTACACGGGCACTTTGACTAAGGCCACACCAATTTGCAAGGAAGTTCCCCTTCATCTTCAAACTTTCCTCAGCCTTCTTTCTATTCCCCTCCCTCAACTCTCCAACATGCTAATCTTCTTTGCTATAACGTCCTCTCTCCTCAAATTCTCATTTATTTACCCCCCTCTCCAGCCCTGCAACCTGTACATATCTTCCTCACTTCTGCCCGCTCAATATTGCTGCACTTATCACCTCCTGCTCATTCTAGGCCCACACAGTGCCAGCACTTCCACTCCACTACAGCATCTGCCCTCCTATAAATCCCACTCTCACCTTACCACCCTCACCCTCCTACTACTCCTAATGTCTGGGGATATCGCATCAAACACCGGTCCTCCTACACCCTATTTCCACCCTCAAAATTTGCTGTCTACCTCCTCCAACAGTAGTTGTAACCCCCACTTTCTCATCCCAATTCCCCTGATTCGACAAGTCAGCTCCCCTCTTACATGTGCCCTCTGGAATGCCCGCTCAGTCTTTAACAAACTAGCCTCTGTCAATGACCTTTTCCTCTCCAATTCCCTTAATCTATTTGCTATTACCGAAATCTGGCTCCAGGAATCCAACACTACCTCTCTAGCTACCCTGTCACACAGTGGCCTCCTCTGGACTCACTCACCCAGACCCAGTGGACAGAAAGGAGGCGGCGTCAAACTTCTCCTCTCCACAATCCACCTTCCAGGTTCTTCTCTCACCTCCCTCTCTTTCCCCCTGCTCTTTGGAAGTGCACTACATTCGTCTTTTCTCTCCAGCTTGTCTGAGGGTTGCAGTCATTTATCGGCCTCCTGGACCGGTGTCACGCTTTCTGGACGACTTCTCCGCATGGCTACCCTATTTTCTGTCCTCTGATATACCTGCCATCATCCTAGGTGACTTTAACATTCCAATTAATATTAATACCACAACCACTTCTCAACTACTCAACCTAACCTCCTCTTTTAACCTAACGCAATGGACACAAGCCACCACTCACTCCAACGGCAACATTCTTGACCTCATATTCTCACATTGCTGCACCTCCTGCAACCTCTCTAACACCCCCTTTCCTCTCTCTGATCACAACCTTATTTCACACTCTCTCTGTCTCCTACCTCCCATGCTGCCAACCTACAAACCCCTACCTGCAGAAACCTTCACCACCTCAACCCGTCCCTCCTTCATTCTGCTACTGATGGCCTCTACGACAAAATTGCACCCCTGTCCTGCCCAGACCAAACCACTTCCATCTACAACAACACTCTGTCCTCCTCCCTAGACGCACTTACTCCCCTTTCTACACCCAGAACCAGGCCTCATCTGCCACAACCCTGGCAAACAGACAACACCAGAAGTCTCAAGAGACGTAGCCATTCTCTTGAGCGAGCGTGGCATAAATCTAAATCCCTGCAAGACTTTACCCTCTACAAATCTGCCCTTCTTAAATACTACTCCTGCCTCCACACTGCTAAACAAACCTATTACAACAATCTCATCAAAACTCTCACCCAAACCTCATCAACTCTTTTCTACCCTTAATTCCCTACTTTACCCCCCACTCCCCCCACCTACTAACTTGCTTACCGCTCATGAAATTGCCAACCATTTCAAAAGCAAAATCGACACAATTCGTAAGGAGATATCCAACATCCAACTTCCTCCCCTATCCAACACATCAGATCCAATACCGCACTCAACACTCTCCTCCTTCTGTTAATGAACTCCTCTCCATGGCCCACCTCACCACCTGCCCCCTCACAATTACTGCGACCACCTTCCCGCTCTATCCTAAACTCCCTAACCCACATCTCCAACCTCTCCCTCTCCTCTGGCTTCTTTCTTTCCCCGCTCAAACATGCCCTGGTTACCCCCCATACTTAAAAAAAGCCTCACTTGACCCCACCTGTTTGAATAACTTAAGACCCATCTCCCTACTCCTGTTTTGTGTTTAATATTTTTATTGATTTTGAAATTGTAAAGTTGTACATAGTATATCGGTTACAAAACATGTATAACAGTACATTGCTTTCAAGTAAGATGTAAAGGCCGAATGCGATGGCGGGAGGGAGCGAGTCAACAAAGGTGAAATATGAAGCATTACGATTACATGATAACATGTTTGTGGAAGATAGCCAGCTTATGGACAACCATTGATTCATAACTGTAATAGAGCCAATGGAAGAGTGATAAAGGCTATGTCCTTCGTCGAGGGAGATATCTCTTGGGATACTCTAGCTGAGACCCAGGATATTGAGGGTTTAGTGGTCTTCGAGAGAGGGTATTTTAGGTGGGCCCTGCATTGCCCGTCGCCCATCCGGACACCCCTGTGGGATCATACTGTGGCCGGGATGGGGACTAATGAGGCAGCAGCCGCTATCTAAAAAGGGGAGCAGGTCGTAGACTCTAGCCTAAAGGAATAGAACATATAAACTGCAACATTTAACAAAGTCTCTTTTCTTGAGAATACTGTTAGGAGCTTGTGCAGAAGTAGTAGGGGAAGGGGTAGTTTGAGAAAGAGAGAGGTGAAAGGTATTCAGATAGTAGAGGGAGGAGAAAGGAGAGAATAGTAAGGAGAAGAAAGGAGAGTTAGGAGTCTGAATGAGTGTGTTTTAAACAAGGTTTAAGTAGAATGTCGTGGGGCCATAAGGTACAGGAACCGCCTGGAGTGGAAGAGTAAATTATTGTAGATAACTTATATAGTTAGACCAGGGTTCCCAGATTTTGTCGAATAGAGTAGACCTGTCAAGTATAGAGCATGCAATCTTCTCCTGCGCCATGATCCAAGAAATCTTGTTTCTGGCGGAGGAGAAGGAGACCTGAGGTTTCTTGAAGGGCCCTAGTAATCGTACTTTTGGCTCCCAGTAAAATATGATGTATTAAGGCCTGTGTGTTTTTTGGGATATCTGGGATTCTGTGATTGAGCAATGCAATGAGCGGGTCCTGTTTTAGAGGAACTCCTGTAATCTTGCTTATTAGATGGTAAATTTGATTCCAAAAGGACCTGATCCTGGGGCATTGCCAGAATGTATGAAGAAGGGAACCCAGGTGGCCGCATCCCCTGAAGCAGAGAGGGGAAGTGTTTGGAAATGTCTTGGCTAGACGGGTGGGGACTAGGTACCATCCTGTTATGATTTTAAGGCTAGCTTCTATTAGGCCAATGTTGTGAATTCCTTTAAAAGCTCGCAAAACATTGCTATGCCAAGTTTCCATGTCCCAAGTGAAGTCCAGGTCCCTTTCCCAATCTAGCATATATTTTGTTTTGTCAAGGGGTTCTGCTAGGGCAGCGTAAATAAGAGAAATACCCCCTACTGATATCCGTGATGGCTGCGCACCATCTCTCATAAGGCGTGACTGACAGTGGCAGGGATCCTGGGGGGTTGAGGGAATGTAAAAAATGAGAGATTTGGACAAATCGGAAGCTTTCATCTTGGGGCATTTCTAATTTATTGAGACAGTGTTTTTTGGAGATGGGGCCTGTTGCGTTAAAGAAATTACCGATGCGAAAAAGTTCCTTATTCAGCCACCATCTGAAGGCATGAATGTCTTCACCTGGGGGGAAACTGGGGTTATGAAAGATATGACTGAGTGGACTCTATGAGGAGGCTATCTTGGGAGATTTGTGTAAGGAATCACATAGGGCGAGAGAGTGGGAGAGTGTGGGTGAAAGAATCGTTGGCCGTTTCTTACGGGGGCACCAACAGATAGTCTGTTTAGGAGTCCTGGAATAGATTAAAGAAAACTGTGCGAGCTGGGCTAACTGGTAGTAAAGCCATAGGTTCGGGAGACCTAAGCCTCCGTTGCACCTGGGCCTGTATAGGGTCTGCTTTGAAAACCTGTGGCCTGAATTCCCCCCCTTGAATTTGATGATGGAAGATTCTAAAGAGGCTAAATGAGCTTTGGGGATCGGGATAGGGAGGGATCTAAAGAGATAGAGGATCCTAGGTAAAAGAGTCATCTTTATGGCATTTAATCTTGCGAGCCAGGGGAGGTTATATTGAGATCAGCTTGTTAAGTCAGCTTGGAGTTTTTTAAAAGTAGGGGGATAGTTATGTTTGTATAATTTGTCTACAGTGGAGGTGAGTTGGATGCCTAGGTAGGAGATCAGGACGTCATGCCATGTGAAGGGGACATGATTTTTGAGGCATTCCACAGATGACGAGGGAGTTGAGATGTTTAGGGCCATGGATTTAGAGAGGTTGATTTGTAAGCCTGAGATCTTTCCGAAACGGGACAATAGTTGTATAATGTTGGGTAGTGAGATGAGGGGAGAGGTGACAAAGAGAAGTAAATCATCTGCGAAGTGGGCGCATCTGTGTTCTGAGTCACTGCAGTGTACTCCGTGTATGTCGGGGTGTGTCCTTATTGCAATGGCTAAAGACTCAATTGCGATTGCAAAAAGGAGTGGGGATAGGGGGCATCCCTGTCTAGTGCCCTTTTCTATGGGGAAGGAATCAGAATAATGCCCCTGAAGCCTGATCCTTGCTCTAGGAGATGAATAAAGGCTGGTAAGTATGTTCAGGAAGTTTGGGCCAAACCCCCATTTTTCTAGAGCCGTGAAGATATAAGTCCAGGAGACCGAGTCAAAAGCCTTTTGTATATCGATTGAGAGGAGGAGACCCTCCTGGGGTGTCCCCCCCCCTCCCGATCTCATTATGGATACTAGGTCTATTGCTCTCCTAATCTGATCCGGGCCCTGTCTACCTGGGATAAACCCGGCATGGTCCTTATGGACATAGGAACTTATGAAGGAAGAGAGCCTGTTCGAGTATATCTTGGTTAAGATTTTTAAATCGTTATTGATCAGTGAGATTGGCCTGTAATTGGCAACTTCGCTTGTGTCTTTCCCTGGTTTAGGTATCACCGAAATATAGGCTAGGTTAGATTCAAGGTCCAGGGGATGTCCGTTTGTTAAGGAGTTGAAATAGCGGGCCATATGGGGAACTAGTGTTTTAGAGAAGGCCTTATAGTAGCCTAACGAGAAGCCGCAAGGGCCCGGAGCAGAGCCTGTGCGGGATTCTTTGATAGCCAGAATGATATCTTCTTCAGAGACCCGGGCCTCGAGCATCTCCCTATGTGATTTGGAGAGTTTAGGTAAAGGGATATTGTCTAAAAAATTGGGAGTGGGATCTGTTTGGTTCTTTGAGTATAGTTTAGAGTAGAAAGTTTGGAAAGTCTTTATTATTTTAGTGGGATCTTAAGAGAGATGGCCTGTGGAGACCTTGATTTTAGGAAGAATTTTGTATTTGGGTGTGAGTTTAGCAGCTAGATAAGGCCCGATCTTCCCGCCTGATAAATAGAAGCGTCCTGATTGCCAGCTGAGGCGTTTATGGGTTGAGGTTGTTAAAGCCAGATTCAAGGCTAATTTGGTAGAGTCTAATTTTGCGAGGGAATCTGGAGTGGGTTTCTTTTTATGTGTTCGGCTCGCCATTTTAAATTCCTGTTCAAGGTTTGCAACTTCTTTTTTGTGTTCCTTTTTTATTTGGCTGGACAGTTGGATAAATTTCCCCCTAAGGACCGCCTTATGAGCATTCCAGAGGGTTTTTGGGGAGATGTCCTGGGTATTGTTCTGGGTGAAATAGTCCTGTATTTTGTTTTCTATCTGAGAGCACCTTACTGGGTCAGCCAGTAACGACTCGTTTAGTCTCCATGGGGGATGGGTCGAAGGCTGGGGAGAACTTAATAGGTTAATTACTACCATTGAGTGGTCGGACCAAGAGATGTCGATTATGGATGCATATGACAGAGAGGGGATTAATGAAGAAGGGATAAAGATATGGTCAATTCTCGCATGAGATTTGTGTGGGACCGAATAATGTGTATAATCTTTAGTATTTGGATTGCGTTCCCTCCATGCATCTGTGAGGCCTAGAGAATATAACAGTCTGGCGATTTGAGTGCTGCGGTTTGGGGGTCTCTTTGTTATTGTGGTTCCTTTGTTGCTTACTGAAAGGATTGGATCGAAAGAGGTGAATTAGTCACCCCCCCATGATTATCTTCCCTTCAAGATGAGGGCCTAGGGACTGTACCATGGATGAGAAAAAAGATCTTTGGTTCTGGTTCGGGGAATAGTAAGAGATTAGGGAATAAAGGGATCCATTAATGTGTCCCTTTACAAGAACAAATCTACCCTCCTGGTCCTTCAGGGTCAGGACATGGGAAAATGTCAGCCTTTTGGATAGGAGAATTGCTACACCTCTCTTCTTTGAGTCTGCATTAGATAAGAAGAAGGTGGGATATTTACGGTGTAGGTAGGTTGGTTGGTAATTTTTGTCGAAGTGCGTCTCTTGTAAGAGCACTATGTCTATATTTCTACTTGCGTAGTAATGGAGGGCTTTATGTCTCTTTATGGGGAAATTGAGACCCTGGGTATTATGGGAGGCCACTTTGATGACGGGTTGTGAGAGATCGTGCGAAGCCATCAGGAGATAGTATGGTGCGAGAGATCTGCTAGATAGGAGCTTACCTGGGTTGTCAAGTTGAGAAGTGGAACCGGCCGCAAGGGAGTGATGGCTCCTGAGAAATTCCTCCTTTTAGGGGGGGGCACCCATCCAGGCTCCTTCGAAGAAGGAAGAGAAAGCAAGACATGGTAATGGGAAGAGAGAGAAAAAAGTTTAGCGGGGAAGAGAAGGAGAGGGATGAGTCCGGCTGAGAAGGCCCAGCCAGAGCGCCCCTAGCTAGGCTGGGTAAAACCAGCCCTGCAGAGTCCCTTAGTAAAAGGGAAAACCAATCACAAGACAATCCGATGTGCATTGCTGTCCTGTCTGAGCCAGTGAGTAACCTTACTCTCTGAGTAACAACAGGAGGGGAGGCGAGCTGAACCGCTCCAGCCTAACGACACCAAAGGACCGCCTGGGGGGGACCCCTAGGGACCCCCAGGGGGTCTAGCATATCAAAGATAAATGTGAAACCAACTGATAACAAGGGAACAACAGCTGACAAACCCTGTTAAAAACTTAAAAAAAATAAAATAAATAAAAAAGCAGAGGGAGCCTTAGTAGGCAGCCCACTTTTAGTGGTGGGTATCCTGCTAATGGTAATGGGGATCATGAAAAAAGGAAGGAAAAAAAAAATTAGTCAGTTTCTGAATCCACGGTGGTGTAGGAGGGCAGGAAGTGTGTCCTCTTTAAGGAGGAAGAAGTAGGTATGTAGGGGTGTAGAAGCAGCAGTTTTCATCTCTGGGGGAGTTGATCGCGTTGTCTCTTAGCTTGTTGCTTGTTCCAGATCGGGGTGATGGGACTCCCTGGGGGGGGGTCTCTTGGAGAATCCAGGGCGAGCTGAGGTTGGTGGTGGGTTAAAGTCTTGGGAGATTAATCCCAGCTCGAGAAGTAAGCACTCTCCGTCTTGGAAGTTGGAAAAGCTGTGGGATTTGTTCTGGTATTGGAATAGGAGGCGGAATGGGAATGTCCATTTGTACTTAATATCTTTTTTGTGTGGGCTTCTAATAATGATTTCAGGTTACTCCTTTTTTGGATAGTAGTTGGTGAAAGATCAGCGTATAGCTGGATTGAGTGACCTTGAAATTGAAGCGGGGCCGTATCTCTAGCTTTTCTGAGAATCTCTTCTTTCACAGAGAAAAAATGCGGTTTCACTATAATGTCCCGCGGTAAACCATCCTGGCAGGGGGGGGGGGGTGAGGGCCCTATGGGCTCTGTCAATCTCAAGTTTATAGTCCGAGATACCTGGGAGTAGTTCGCTGATCAGTGCTTTGAATACTTTCTGAGAGTCTTTGAAGGTTTCAGGGAGCCCCCTGATGCGGAAATTGCCCCTCCTATTGCAGTTTTCCAAATCCTCCAATTTAGTAAGTGCAGATTCTAGTTGGTCTTGGAGAGATTGGATACAGAAGGAATTTTGATTAGTTTTTGCTATTGTGGAGTCCACCGTCTGCTCCAGAGTGTCAATTCTGGATCCTAGGCTGTGGAGATCTGCTTTAATAGTCGCTGTGATCTGAGCTGCCTGTTGAGCTAGGCCAGAGGCGAGCATGTCAGAGAATTTAGAAAGGAGAAGCGACATGTCTGATGATTCCCCTGGAGTAGGTGTGCATGGTGAGGATTGCCCAGAGAACGGTAGTGGGCTGTTTGGTAGTGGAGACTGTAATGAGGTTTGCATAGCTTCCTCCTTAGTGCGTCTCAGGAGAGACTCGGTGGATGCAGGGGACAGATCTAGTGCTTGGATGTGGGCTGCTGGGGATAAGGGGAGTCTATGTGTCTCTGGAGTGTCTGGCAGTGGGTCTGCTATAGTGGAGATCTCTTCCCCGCTTGCTTGTGGGCGAGGCGCCGCCGCCATCTTGGTTAGGTCTGGGGCCTGCAGGCCGAAGTGTAATTTGCGGTTTACCTCCTTTTTCTTTCATTCCACTCGTGGGGGATCCAGTGTATCGGACCGCTGGAAGGTTGAGGGTGTCTGTGGGGTGACGATTTTGCGCCAATATTTGCTGGGTGTCAGTCAGCGGCTGGAGCGGGTCGGAGCTCCCGTCTATAACATCTGCACAGGAAGCCGGCGCCTGCGCACTCCTCCCTACTCCTGTTTGCCTCCAAGCTCATTGAAAGCCTAGTCCATGACCAAATGAGTTGCTACCTCCGCTGACAACAACCTTCTCGACCCTCTACAGTCTGGCTTCTGCCCACAACATTCCACTGAAACTGCCCTACTAAAACTCACCAACGACCTACTTACTGCTAAAACCAATGGCCAGTAGTCCATACTCATACTCCTGGACCTCTCTGCTGCTTTTGACACAGTTGACACCCACTCCTCCCCAGCAAACTCCACTCCCTTATCCTCCGTGATTCTGCTTTATCCTGGTTTCCTCCTACCTATCTTACAACTCCATCTCCTCTGCTTCTCTTCCTCTTTCTGTTGGGGTACTCCAAGGCTCCATATTTCTTTCTTCCCTGTCCCCCCCATGACTTTACTATTAAGATCAACAGCACAACCATTGGTCCCTCTACACATGCCAGGGTGCTGGGTGTAATCCTTGACTCTAACCTCTCCTTCAGCACCAACATCCAATCACTGGCTAAATCTTGCCGCCTTAACCTCCGCAACATCTCCAAAATTTGACCCTTCCTGACTAACAACACCACAAAACAACTTATTCACTCCTTAGTTATTTCCCACCTTGATTACTGCAACTCTCTCCACACGGGCCTACCCTTACACAGGCTATCCCCCCTTCAGTCTATTATGAATGCTGCTGCTAGACTCATACACCTCACTAATCGATCCGTGACTGCTGCCCCTCTCTGCCAACCTCTTCACTGGTTTCCCCTACCCCACCATATAAAATTCAAAATACTGACCACAACATACAAAACCATCCACAACATCACCGCCAGCTACATCACCAACCTCTTTTGCAGATATTGCCCAAATGGTCCCCTCCGCACCTCCCAGGACCTCCTGCTCTCTAGCTTCCTTATTACCTCCTCCCATGCTCGCCTTCAGGACTTCTCCAGAGCCTCCCCCATCCTCTGGAGCTCCCTGCCCTGGTATGTCCATTCAGCCCCTACCCTGTCCACTTTTAGGAGATCCTTCACCCACCTTAGAACTGTACCTGAGCCACCCCCATCAAGCCATCCCCCACAGCTATTACCTTTTGTACCACCACCCTCCTCCCTTTATAATGTAAGCTCTATGAGCAGGGCCCTCCTGTCCCTTCTGTATTGAACTGTATTGTAATTGTGCTGTCCCCCTCTTCATTGTAAAGTGCTGCGTAAACTGTTGGCGCTATATAAATTGTGTATAATAATAACAATAATAGTCTTTGACTCATAGATTTGCCTTGCGAGAGGGGGCAGTAAAAAGAAACCATTGTGCACCACTACAAAGTAGAAAGCCTGTATATGTCACAATCAAATATAATTGTACCTATGTACAAATATAATTACAATTTAAATGTATAAATCCATTTAAGCATTAACACAAAGATTCATGTAAAAATTTGACTAAATTGAAAGGGGATAAACAAGTTGCATTTAAATATGTATGCATTCATTAAAGTAGGAGTAAACTCCCTTGATTGTTTTTTACCTATAGGTAAGCTTACCTTTAGGTACAGTAAATATCTCCTAAATGTGCACCATTTAGGAGACCTTTACTTGTGAAGCCACAGCTGACGTCATTAGTGCATGCACTCTAAAGGAATGACATACCCGTGCCATGAACTGTGGCTCCTATGTGTATGTACAAGAGGGATCACGGCTCATCCAATCAAAGGACCGGAGGAATACCGGGTGAAGATGGAAGCCCTGTCAGCGGTTTCTGCATGCCACTGGAGGGCTTCCTTTTAAGGTAAGTTTCACATAATGTGCTAGTATGCAATGCATTATAACTTTACCTTGCCAGTTTAGAAAAAAGCTGGCGGTTTACTACCGCTTTAATATATAGCTGCATTCACTGTCTTTTTAATTTGTGTAAAGATCAGCTTTAATAAACCTGGAACCATGGGCATCTACACCTGCTGACAAAAGGGTACTATAAGTCAAAGCACCCAAAGCATATTCATCTTGTAATAATCATCAGTTGCACATTTCTGTTTTCCTTCCTTTATTTCTAAAGCATGCAGCCCAAGGCAGAAGAATACATTAGAAACTGTGTATTTTATGTCAATTATTTCTGAAGTCACTCATATGCCTCTATGTAGTATTTTTACCTAAAGCATTTTTCCTCTTTAAAGGGTAAGAAAACGTTCCCACAAATTAGGTGGCAAACTATTTCTCAGAACCAAAGAAGTCTACAGGGCCAAACTGCGCATACACAATGGATTTAAAAAGCTGGTGGAGGAAGGTAAACAATGCTATCTAGGTAAGTATAATGATTTGGTGCGAGGATGTGGGTTACACCTGTTTAGAGTGTGAGGACAAAAGGTAAAGGAAACTTTAAGGAACAGTTTCTCTACCCTTTAAAGTGCAACTATAGTAGGTAAACAGATAAAATCAGTACATAAAACTATTTAATGGAATTGCCACTTTTACCTTTGTAAAAACTCATTCAGTCAAAACCCTTTTCCCCCACCAATCATAGCAGGGCATACAGTATATTGACTAGTGTCAGGAGAGATGGAAGAGGGCATCCTGAATCAGATGGTCACCCATACTTCTTGAGTAATGACATCAGTGCTCCTTGTGATGTCACAGGAGCAAAGAAGAGGATTACAACATTCCGGAAAGTTAAGTAAGCAAAGACACTTAGGTGTATAAAGTATATACTGTAATCAGAGTGTATATATATATATATATATATATATATATATATATATATACACATACTATATTGTCAAAAGTATTGGGGCTCCTGTGGGGTGTGGCCTAGCCACGGAGCCACATGGCAGTTTGATCCAGGAGCTCCTGTTTTCCACGGCCTCTCTGAGCGACAAAACAGCTGTGTCAGCTGCCCAGACACCAGCCGTACTGGTGGGTAAAGACACCCAGATGAAAGAAGGATCATCTTGGGGGAAACCAGCGCTCATGCAGCCCCATAAACTGACTAACTTGTTTCCCAGGTCTTCTGATGGAGGGAGCCAAGAAGGCTTTGGCTCCTCACCACAAGACCCACTGAGCGCGGCCGCATCAGCAGTACAGATGGACACCAACACATACCCAGCCACACAGGGGGATGTGGAGGAAACAGAGGACATTGCGGGCATTCAATCACCACAGAAGGACCCCCACAAATGGCCAGCATCGTCGCTGCTGCCGTCCCCATTATCCAGGCCACATGTGAGTAAGAAACTCAATTTATCTCCTGTACTGACACCGCTGCCTGACACAGATTATGACAATCCTAATGAGGAATTCCCAGCCTCAGATAAGCCTGCTTCTACATCTGATATGAAGCTTATGCTGCAGTCAGCATACCAAGGCATTCAGGCAAACATAGACAGAGCGATCGGGCACACACAGGAGCAGATCACTCAAATTGCAGAACGCACAGGTGTCTTAGAGTCTAAAGGGAGAGAAATAGTATCAGCCCATAATGATATGGTGGACATTACTAAGGAACAATCACAAGAAATACAACGTCTCAAAGACAAAATCGCATATTTAGAGGATAGGTCCCGTAGGAACAATATCAAGATAAGGGGGATCCTTGAATCGGTAGCGCAACCTGAACTGGTCAGCTACCTCCAGACACTGCTCAAAAAAATCCTACCTTCAGTATCTAAGCAGGACCTCCTCATACACCGAGCACACCGCCTGGTTAAACCCAGCTTTCTCCCAGCCGCTGTACTCGCAATGTAATCGCACGGGTTCACTTTTTTCACATAAAACACATGCTCATGGCCACCCCCAGAAAACTAAAAAAACATCCCAGAGCCATTCTCCAACTTCGCAATCTTTGCAGACATATCCCAAGCTACTGCAGCCAGGAGGAGAGACTTCTCCTCTAAGTAACTCTAAGAGCACAGCAAATTAAATATAGCTGGGGATACCCTTCAAAACTACTAGTGACATATAGAGATAAAACAATCCCTATAATAACACCCAATGACGGCATCAAATACCTCGCCCAATATGGGGCTACCAAGCAACTTATCTCCCTCCTAACACTAAGAAAAGCCCAGCTCAATGCATTACTAAGTCCTGGGAAACCACGTCTTCCTCTCATCACAACAACAGATCTGCACGCTGACAACACCCACCGGGGCCTACTTTTCTGTACATGAGAGGACGGTGAATCACATATCCTGGTCTCAGGTGACATCCTACACCCCCTGAAAAGTTGAATCTGCTGAGCAGATCCTACTCTGTAACCAAGCAAGTTAAAATAAGCTTTTTTCCCGTATACTTTATACTTACTACTAGTGTTGAGCGAACCCGGACTGTAACGTTTGGGTTCGTACCGAACTTTGGGGTGTCCGGGACACGGACCCGAACACGGACATTTCAAAAAACGTTCGGGTTCTGGGTTCTGGTAGTTGATCATGCATGTTGAATAGCTGCAGAGCAGCCAATTAACAAGTGTTTCACTGGTTTGCCCTTAGAAGCCATTAGAGCCATGCCTACTAATGGCATGGCTGTGAGTGGCCCGTGCATCATGTGACCCAGCCTCTATATAAGCTGGAGTCACTTGATGCTGTAGTCACATGCTCTCTGAGACTCTGAATAGTATAGGGAGAGGAAGCTGCCAGCGTTTTTGTGAGGGACAGATTGCAGACATTTTAACTTCTGATCCTGCATCCTGAGATTACTACTACTGTTGCTCTGAGGGACAGATTGCAGAAATTTGAGAATCGAGATTTCACATACTGCTGCTTTGAGTGACAGATTGCAGATCAAACCCTGCCTAACACAACGATCGTTACGATCGTACACAATGATCAGATTGTGGGATTGTACACAACGATCAGATTGTGTGAGCAGAGTCTCTCGTACACTGATGTCGTAGT